>PVIC010000608.1:0-114579 GCA_004025085.1 Thryonomys swinderianus | reverse complement strand
AAAAAAAAAAAAAAAAAAAGAAAAGAAAATGGCAGAACTGACATAAAAAATAATGACTTTTTCTGTGTATTACATCTTTAATACCCTTAAAAAACATATAGTTGGGGCCGGAGATTTAGCTCAGTGGTTCCGGCGCCTGCCTCACAAGCACGAGGTCCTGAGTTCGATCTCAGTAACCACATAGAATGCTGGGCGTGGTGACTCACGCCCACCAGCAATCAATACCACATACCACAGTGCCGGGTGTGGTGGCTCATGCCTGTAATCCCAGCACTCGGGAGGCAGAGACAGGAGGATTGCTGAGTTCGCGGCAGCTTGCCTGGGCTACATAGTGAGTTCAGGGCCAGCCTGAACTACAAAGCAAGACCCTGTCTCAAAAAAAAAAAAAAAAAAAAACATATAGTTGATATTTCTATAAATACAGTCTTGATCCAATAGATCTTTCCTTCTAATTAGAAGTTGGCCAACTGAAATTAGTTTTTTTAAAGTGACTTAAAAGTAAACAGACACAAGCATAATTCATTGTTCTTTTCACATCTGGTAGTCTGACATGCTGATATGCCCTAAAACCAGCATCAGTAGCCCACAATTTTTGTTTCCCTCCAGTCCTCTGAAGTAGCAGTTGCTTAACTCTGAATATTTTAGGGGTTTTTGTTTTATTTTGTTTTTTGAGACAGGGTCTCTCTGTGTAGTTCAGGCTGGCCCTGAGCTCACATATAGCCCAGGCAAGCCTACAACTCAGCAATCCTCTTGCCTCTACCTCCCAAGTGCTGAGATTACAGGCATGAGCCACCCAGCCCGATATTGTTGTATGTGGTTACCCAGGGATCGAACCAGGAACCTTGCACTTGCTAGGCAGGCACCAGAACCACTGGGCTAAATCTCCTGCCCAACTCTGAATATTTTAAGGACTTCCAGGTACATGACCCTGTTTTGCCCCTCTTGATCACTTGACTGAAGAATTTAAGTACAGAGGCTCTGGCTTCAAATGGCTGAGGGTTTGGGACAATCTTGCATTCCTGGTTCTTCAACTTTAAATAAATTAACTTTATGTATCCATCTCCTATCATGTAAAGTATAAGCACCATGTGAACCAACCCCCTTTATAAGGCTACTATGAAATGAAGTGAGATAATACAGGTAAGGTGACTATAATATCTTGTCGATCATGAGCACATCATACATGATTTTATGTGAAATATTTTTAGAACTCATTGTGAGTATGACAGAGGTGAAGCTGAACTATCCAAAACCTAACTTCCTGCTTCCAGATATGCACCCATAACTAGGGAGAGTAGTAATTCATCAGCAATATTTCAGATTATCTCCTCAAAGTTATATGAGCTCTACAATAATAAATGATTTCTTCTGAATATAGAAAATGCATTTATTTCTGGGAACTTTCTCCTTACTTTAGTGTCCTGAATATTGATTTGATTATAAGGGACAAAATACGAATGAAATACGTCATCTGTTCCTTTAATAAAAGAAGCACATACCAAATGGTTTTCTTCAGAATTGATTTAACGTCACAGCAAGACTAATATTGCCCTTTAATGTAAGAAATGAAGTAGGGGAGGACTAATTTGATGTTGTTGATTTCTAGAATAAATGAGACGTCTGGGCTTTTGTAGACCGTAGGCCTCCAGGTTTGAGAGGATATCTATATACCATCTCTTGAGCCCTGTAAGGAAGGCTGACTACTACCATGGCTTAAATCCTGCTGTATCTCTTTAGGCACCATCCAGAGGAGATTCTGTTGACTTATCCCAAGTTGAAGAAAAGGGAGAGGACTGTACAGTTCTCATCTGTTCACATGTTGACTCCATCTGTAACTTCAGGGGACAAGTAATCAATTGTGTCTTTTCCATCTTATTATAAATGTCCTTGCTAAACTCCACCATCAGACTAGAAGAATGTTCTCATCACAAAGTTCTTTGAGACTTATTTCAATAGAAGAATCCTCTGTATAATCAGTTCACAGCCTTTCATAGTATATTCAAGAGAGGAGCTTTGAGCCGCCTCCTTGGTGTGTCTGTCTCTGTCTCTGCCTCCCTCCTCACCAATGCTTTTCTCCCCTCTTCCTCCCCCTCGGTCTCTTCCCTAACTCCCCATGTCTCTTTCTCTGAACTAAGAGTGGGTGCCAGATGTCTCTAAGTTGCTATTATCAAAACATCACTTTCCAGCTCATACATGGCTATTATCTATAGAAACAACCAATATATACATAGTCATTTTACTACAATGTATAGTAACATTTACACTTTCCTTTGTCACACGCTTTACACCTGGTAGTTATTCTCCATGGAATGTTTATTGTCATTAGCTATTTCTATGGACCACACCTGTACTTCAGCTCAAACATTATTTTATTTCCTATCATAAACAGCTCAGGATTATCCTTTCAGTCCCTTCACCTGCTATATCTGTGGCCTTACCTTTCTTTAGAGCTCTTAACACAACCAGACACTATTTTAGACATTTATTTGTGAACTATTTCTCTCCCCAACTACAATAATAAAGTTCTCAGAATGATATCAGGCATGTAGTGGAAATTAAATAAACATTTGTTTGTTGAAAAATGAATGAATTTTTAAGTATCATGTATGACTTGTACTAAAGCAAGAGCATATTTCTTCTTTAGGACACAGTTCTTGTTCTTTTAAAGGGGGTTTACAGGTGAAAATGTCCAGCTAGTTAAGATATAAATTTGGTGTTTTAGTTTCCAAGTTGAATTTTCTTCCTTTTCCTTTTAAGATAGCTACACTAATGGTTGACGGATTCTCTGATATGCTATCATATTCAGTTTTTTAAAAATCAACATATATTTAACTCGTACCCCACTTGTACCCAGTTCTAGTGGCTAGAGTTCCAGAAGCACAATCAAGAGACACTTGACTGTAACTTCGTAGTTCTGAATGTATTTAATAGTCCTCCACAGCCCCTTCTCAAATGTCCCTCAAACTCATGACTCCTTGTAGAAGTCATGAAAACAGAGAGGCTTAATAGAGCAGTATCTGATGGAGAAAGTTGTAAAATTCTATACCATTAGCAGCACTTTGTTCCTTACTTGATCTGTGATGTTGAGCAGCCAGCCTGATTACTGTGTGCTTCGGTTTCCTCCATAAAAACAATAGGTCTTGTCTTTGATACTCATTAGTCATTGAAGGGTAAACTTGCATTGATATGCCTTAATTCTTTGAGAGGCCTCAGAGAACTTGTGTACTGTGTCTGTAGAGAAACTATGTGTATCAGAAACCACTCACACTCTGGAAAATAATCTAGTTCCAAAAGTGAGGACAAAAATAAAATGGTGACTTAGGAGAGATATTCTTGCCTTATTTCATGAGTTATGTCAAATTTATTTTCTTCATTCACTTGAACACAGTATTAACCTTCTCTGTATCCCAAATAATATAAAACAATGGACTTGTTAAACTTATCTCTTTAATTTCTTCGCAGTTGGCTTATTGTTAAACACCTATGCTAACATTGTCTCACGTGGTTGTGCTTTTTGTTTTTTGGGTTTTTTGTTTTTGTTTTTGTTTTTTTTTGAGACAGGGTCTCGCTTTGTGGTTCAGGCTGGCCCTGAGCTCACTATGGAGCCCAGGCAAGCCGCCGCGAACTCAGCAATCCTCCTGCCTCTGCCTCCCGAGTGCTGGGATTACAGGCGTGAGCCACCACGTCCGGCATTGTGGTATGCGGTGTTGATTGTTGGTGGGCGTGAGTCTCCACGCCCAGCATTATATGTGGTTACCGGGGATTGAACTCAGGACCTTGCGCTTGCAAGGCAGGCGCCAGAACCATTGTCTCAAGTGGTTTTTAAGTTACAGTTGATAGAATCTGAAACTTTAAAAGCACAATCTAGAGACACTTGATCATTATTTGGCCTAGAACACCCTTACAAGTGGCTGAGGCCTGAGTAGATGTTTTTTATGAGTAATGGAATTAATATTATAATTGTTAAACTCCTCCAAGAAAACACCGTGGAAATGTATAACATGGTCATTCATTTGTTGACTTAAGAACTTCTGTCTTCTATATGGAATCTGTCTTTTCACTGGACAGATATGCAAAGTGGTGCATTTGGCCCAGTGTCCCAGAATGGCCAGATACCAAGCCCCTCGGCACAGAAGAGAAACATTACTGTCTGTGGAGATGAACTCTACGACATAAAAGTGGTGGTGCCTGCCACCTGCAGGCTTCCAAGCACTCAGAGCACTCTCTTGATCCACCAATGGGGAATGAAAACCCACAAGTAGTGGATCAACAGCAAGGCATACAGTCAATGAGAAGGGGAGTGAAGCTTACAGCCAACAAGCCAAACTGTGACCGTCCCAATAAAGGGCTCAAAGACTGCAAAGCCTGAAGAGACCCTGTGCAGTCTTCCTCCCCACACAGTGGAGATGTGCCACAGCAGCCCATCAGATACTGTGTCCCTAAACGGGTGATTTCCGTTTTGGATTCATAAATCACACCTCCTAATCATGCCACCCAGTCCTAAAATTTTTAAGAGGCTGGAACTCTGCTAGTGAAAATTCATAGGCACCTGCTCTTGATTTACTTCCTGCTTAGAATAATTTTTACACAGCTGTGATATCACAGAATTACTCTGTTCAAAGACCCAAAGTGAGGCTTAGCTAAGAATGGATATGCCGGGTGTTTGGGTTATAATAATTTTAGCTGTCCTTTCTGCTTTTACAGTATCATTAGTAATCTGTCATTCTAATAATTCTCTTTTGACATCATAGAGGTAAGAAGAAATAATCACTGATATCAAAAATGAGGCGATATTTCAGTAGTATTATTTCACTGAAGATAAAAAGGAAAGCTTTATTATTCCCCATGCCTTAAAGAAAGCTGAACAAGGCATATGCTGACCCTAGAGCTTATCTACTTCAGTTCTTTCCAGCCTGATATGAAATAACTAATTTTAATTGTTCCAACTACTTTCAGAATATAGCTTTTCCCCCAAGCTTTATATCTGCATACTGGGTACTTTTTGAAAATAAGCTTTATGCATTTATAAGAACCTGAAAAAACAAAAGTCCAGTGGAACCAAGAATGATTTATAATTTTCACTCTTCAATATCACCTTTTGTTCCGAGTATTTAGAAATTGATTTCACTCAGTCATGCAGTCAGTACTGATTATGTACCAGAGTGTATTGCACACTACACTGGGTGCTGGGAAGACAAAGATAGATAAAATCTCAGCTTTGGCCCAGGGAGCAGAGACTGGAATCAGGCAGCTGCACAAAGATTATGAGAGAATGTGATAGGTGCGGTGGTAGAAGAGTATTTTAAGGCAGGAGGAGGAAATAAGTAAACCTTTGGGTGCACAGAGAGCGGATCTCAAAGAGAAATCACATTTGTCCTAGTCTTAAAGGACAGGCTTACCCTAAAGAGATATTAGATGAGGGAACTCCACATAGAGGGAACAGCATCAACAAAGAGATGAAAGCATGAGGTTCATGCAACAGCAGGAACTCGGTGTGGAAGGCCTGAGCTGGCTCACAAATGTAGAAAAAAGTAGAACTTACATTTCATGCAACCCCATTCCCATTGGGTAATCGGTTTAGGATAACAAGGATGGAAATTCAAAGCAGTTCAGGTTAACAAAATTTCTAGATTAATTATAAGACAAAGAACATGATTCTTTAACAAGGAGCCCATGAAGGTTGCCTACAAGGTAAGAGAATAAAAATGTAGATTTAAATAAGTCATCTGAAACCTCCTTTTAGAATTTTCTGTTTATTATTCCTTCTGCCAGTCTGCCAAAAATAACAAAATTTGTTTTGGAATCTTAAATTGCTTTCATAGACATTTTGAGAGGAAGACTATAACCTAGGAATATGACCCTCTAGAACTAGGGAGATGAATGGAGAATGAAATTCATAGGCATTGAGATCTTGAGTTACAAAATGAACCTAAGTGGGAAGCAAATACTAGACCTCAGTCATCTGAGTGCATAGTCTGTATACCACTAAGTATCTGGATTCTTGGAAATGCATCTGTACTTCATCTAATAAAGCCTGCATTTCAAATAGCTTGTTCCCCCTTAGATCTACTACTTGGTAAAACCCAAGGCTTTAAAGATGATCTCTTTTCTCCATTAGAAAAAGTGTGAGTTCTTCAACTCAGATACTTCTAATTTCTGTTGACTATTCAGCTTTTACACTAATGATAGCAGCCTTTGTAAACAGTGTTATCTGAGCACCCAAACCTTTTGTTCCAATCATGCTCAGCATTCATCTGTATTAAACAACTGAGGTCACAGAACAGTAACTGATGACATAAAATGTGAATTTTGTAACTGTGCAGATATTCAACATATTAAGTGAGTTTTCAAAAAAATCAACACAGTATATGAATACTTGATTTTCAATCTCTCCTCCTCAAGAAATAAATTTTTATATTCTCACATTGACTGCTTAGTTTTCTTTTAACAAATTCCCCAAAAATTGATGAAAGAGGTATCTCTGTTTCTCACTATTTTTGCAATATCTGCATAGGTTTTATCTTTCTATCAAAGGTAATAAGACTGTGGTCTTTTGTGCTGCAGGTCATTAGCTGAGTTGCTTTTTATCTGTTTGACTTTATTTCTCTCTTTCAAATCTCTTTTCTGCTGCAGATAATCAGTGTTTCAATTGCTCTCTAACATATCTACTTCTGGTATCACCTCATAGACTCCTCTCCTAAACCAAGCAAGTGCCATTTAAGAGGAGATCTTTTTGTCTTGGTGAGCTTTCATGATTGAAGAGGAAATCACATTCCTAGTTGGCTCTTAGCACTTTTTCATTACCATACTCAGAGGTTAGAAAATTGAACTGGACATAAATTGGGTTTGGTGTGTGTTTGGTTTCTTTGCATGTAGTAAAGCAACACTGATCTGATACACAATAAACAAACATGCATTATGGGTTGTGTTCAGTCACTTTATAGACATACGCATTCATAAATTTTGATATGGTTGTAAGAAGCCGACTTTGATGGGACCACGCTCACAGACGAGCTTCCGATCACTGGAGCAACCACAGTCTAACTTTATGTTGACAATTTATCAGCCTTTCTCCGCCAAGGAAAATTGTTTTTTAGTGCTTGCCTATTAGCAATCACATGCATAATATGAAATTGAGTTTTGGGGAGGACGGCCTACCATCTGTCTTTCTGAATTTTTTTCAATGCTTCATGCTCAAGTTCAATTCTCTGTGTATCAGAATGCTGCAAAATAGGACTCACCCGTAATGTGGGCACTTAGCAAGAAAAACGGGTAAGACACTAATGTAATCTTTTAACTTATAGACTTTTTAAAAAGAAAAGCATTGATACTCCAATCTGTACCTTATCTTTTGATTGTACTTCAAATTCTGCCTGCCTGTCGAAGCTAACTTTGTTAAAGAATAGTACATTAATATGCTTCAAGAAGTGCTAAAACACTGCCACAAAAATAAAAATATAAAGAGAAAGTGGAATGCAATGTGAAGTTAAGGAAATGGAGCTCTAAAGGGCCTATGTGAAGAATGAAAAAGACGTATATAATTCCCTTTCCAAGTTCCAGCATGCTAAGTTTTTTATCAATAACATTGTTTTCTGCAACAATACCTGCCTCGGGAAAAATGTCTCTGTTGCTGTCAGGATTATATATCTCAAAATATGCTTAAAATGATTCTGTTAAATTGATTTTTTTTAAAAACAAAGTGCATTCTACAGTGTAGAAGGATTGCTCAAAAGAACATTCCCAAGCCTTTCATGTGTAACTGCATTTGTGTGGCAGGGCATTTATTATGCTATAAATTCCATCACTGATTTTGGCCAGTTCAGATTGATTCTGCAGTAACTGTAAGTAATGAACCTTCCAGAGCCAAAGAGGGGGAGGAAGAGAGGAGGAGGCATGGCCAACACACTCATGACTGCGGGAATACAAATTGTAGGGTTCATTTAGTCACACTCTTATCAGATCATGTGGCAAATACTCTACAAAGCAAGAAAATATATATCCAGAAAATATCTACAGGTTCCTTGATCTGACATTGGCAACTACAACAGGAAACTCCAATGAGAATACTTCTGAGGTAAAGAAGCGCTTTGTTTTTCCCTGTTTTTGTTCCCACTCATCTTCTTTCCATAAACTAGGGGGAGGGCAAATGTCTGTGGCACAAAGGCAACGGGTACAGAGTGCTCCTTTCCTATGTGCTATAGTTGCCATCTCTTATTTGCTCATGTATTCAAGGATTAGTCTACAGAGCGAAGCTATCAGAAGGTGGCAGAACCATAAGTGGTAGGGCCGAGCGGAAGGTCTTTGGGGTGTGCCTCTGAAGGAGATTCTGACACACGTGGGCCCTTCTTTCTCTTCCTTTTGCTTTCTGGCCACAAAGTGAGCAGTTTTGCTCTAGCACACATTCCTGGCACGTGGCATCAAAGGTCCAAAGTGCTAGGTGATTGTGGACTGAAACCTCTGAAACTGGGAGCCAACATAAATCGTTTCTCTTAATAAACTAATGATTTCAGGTATTCTGTTCAGTCATAGAAAACTGACCGACACATTAAGGAAACTTGGACTTTCTCCGGTCCCAGTCCCTAGGACTAGATAGACTCTCAGCCCAGCAGAGACTCCAAAGGGGCTGAGATATAATAACTGTCTGTTCAAAAGGGACAAAAGTTATATAGTCTGAAGACTGCAACCCCAAAAGATGGAGGGGTGGGGGAAGGAGAGGAAGGGAAGGGGATGTAGGATGAATTAAGATGTGTTACCAACATGTACCAACTCCCCGTGATGAATTAATCATTATGTACTAATGTACTAATAAAATTTCTTAGAAGAATATAATTCTCTGTTCAGACATGTGTAAAGAGGTGAGGCAGTTACCCTGAAGGGAGTAACAAGGGAGAGGAACAGCAAGAGGAGCACCCACTGACAGGCACCCCGACCCCTGAAGTGGTGACTGGAGAAAACCGAGGTGAACGAATGAGGCTGAGGCAACCACAAGAAAACAGTACACACGGTATGAGAGGGTTTGCTCCTGACGGTGTTTAAAAACGAGCACTAGGTAGGCAGCAAACAGGCAGGAACGAGGAATGGAAGTGAGTGTGATCGGGGTCACAGGTTACAGCAGAAAAGAAACAGAATGGGTATCTGAACAGAAGGCAAAGAGAAGAGGAATATGGAAAAGAATGACACCAAAAACGCAGTGCTTTTCCCATTCTCGGGATACCACCAGAGTGCTTGTTTCATTCTTGCCTGAGTTCCTCTTCCCTCTGACCTGAATGCTTACAAACAGGAGAGATGCAGTGGAAGGCCAGGCCCAAAGTGCTGGCTCCAGGGTGACAGCGCGGGGTGGGGGCTGTGATCGTGGTGAAATGTGGGCAACAACATTTGCATCATCTGGGATGTGTCTTCCTCACTGTCCCACTGATTTTTGAAGAAGATGGAGCACAAATGCCTAACTGATCTTAGACAATGGCAGAGCCTTTTTACCTTTTGTCCCCAAGAATACCACAAATTGTTCTTAGGGTCCTCCCCTATGTTCTTTTCCTTCTTCCTCTTTAAAGTCATGGAATAGCAGAGCTGAAAGGTCTGGTAATATAGTATTTGACTGCTGTGGATTAAAGCTGGCATAATGGACCATTTAAAATCTCTTGGAAACATGCATTTCTCACCAGACATGGTGGTGCATGCCTGTAACAGCAGCACTCAGGAGGCTGAAACAGGAAGATCGCCACAAGTTCACGGCCAGCCTGGGCTACATAGTGAGATCAAGGCCAACTTCCACTGCACAGCAAGACACTGTCTCAATAGTAACCAAAGAAAGAGTGAAGGCAGAAAGAAATAAAGAAAATTAATACAGATATTTATCAGCACAGATATATACATGTATATATAATAAAAATGACATCAGTGGCAATTTTAGCATCTTGGTAAAACAAAGAATCCTGTCCTTAGAATCAACAGATGGGTCTAGGGGTTATGCTCAGTGGGTTCCAGTGCCCACCTCACAAGTGCAAGGTCATCAGTTTGATTCCCCACCACCACAAAAAAAAAAAACAGATAGTGGCTCTTTGTTCTGGTGGTACTATTTGGTGTATATTTGACTATGTGGAAGTATTTAGACTGCCTGAGACTCTTAAAAAGGACTAACAGTGCCTCTTCTGAAACACCACAGAGTTATGGTGAGCTCAATGTTAGCTATTATAAGTGAAAATTGGTGACTGTGCCTGCCAAGTTTTATATTGGATTATAAATGTGTCATCTAAGATGTCAGCATTTCAAAAGATACTTGTTTAGATTGTGTTTATCATTAGGAATGGATCTCACCCTCATTTTATTTCTATCTGGGAGCATTTAGTTCTGTGGTAAAAAATATATATATATTTTTAATAGAATCCTTCAGATTATGCACTTCTGAAGATAACAAAGGTAGAAAGCAGATTCATAAAAAAACAACAGGAAGAGGAAAAGGGAAATAACTACCATAGCCCTGTCACCTCAGTCAAGTCTGTGGGTTCCGTCGGGTCAAAGGATTACACCAAAGTGGCCAGGAATCCAAGGTGATGGGACGAGGCCGCACGATGGACCAGGGGCAGCGTGGGCCTCGGGGAGATCCACGTCATTCCTGCTCCCTTTGGCTGGTGTTAAGGTTCAGGTTTACACTGTTCTGTTATCCAAAATATGAATTGAGGGACTGAAGCTGTATATTTGCCTCTCTGAACTTCATTCATAATAAAATAATCCATCACCCAAATCTGCAGTTAGTACTGCAGAGACTTTATATTCCTATAGGTAAAACTAGTAAAAGCATTCTCTTCAGCATCCAGAAGAGCCATGCACATCTACTGTAATATTCAACTTGCTGGACATTTTCTGTGGTTCCAACAGGGGGGTCCCTTCAAATTCCCAGGTATGTTAGGGAATAACTACTACCTAATAAGAATCTCACTAATGTAAAAAATTTTTAAAGGCGAATCCACTTAGAAGTGTTTTTGAAATAGAAGGGAGAGCTGAACGTTTTCAGACTGCTCAGATGGATCAAAATAAGAATCAAAAGCAGCAGGCAACACAGGGCAGAATGTGACAAAGAGCACTGAACTTAAGGAATGTCAAACCTATATTGTAGCTGTGTAACCACAATAAAACACTTCACTTCTTTTAGTCCCCAGTTCTGTATTTCTATGATAGAGATTCTAATGTCTGTTCTAGCTGCCTCAGAGGCTACTGTAAGAATCAAAAGAAGTATACAGTTTGAACTTTATGAGTTCTCACAACAGTAGATACATAGAGTACCTACATAGTCTGTCGTCTTCCTGTAGCCTGTGAGGTATACATAGAAATAAGAGACACATGGGCCAGAGGTTTAGCTCAGTGGTTCCGGCGCCTGCCTCGCAAGCACAAGGTCCTGAGTTCGATCCCGGGTAACCATATAGAATGCTGGGCGTGGAGACACACCCACCAACAATCAACACCGCATACCACAATGCGGGACGTGGTGGCTCACACCTGTAATCCCAGCACTCGGGAGGCAGAGACAGGAGGATTGCTGAGTTTGCAGTGGCTTGCCTGGGCACCATAGTGAGCTCAGGGCCAGCCTGAACTACAAAGTGAGACCCTGTCTCAAAAGCAAAAAATAAAAATAAAATAAAATAAAAAAAGAAATAAGAGACACATGCTTTCCTTTTAGGAAAAAAAGCAAAGACATGAAAGAACTACACCTAGTAGTGAATACCTCTTGAGATTGAGTGGAAGAAACAAATAGTAGAAATTGAAAGGGGAGAGAAAAGTTTGGGGCTAGGGGGTCCAAAAGGAAAAGGGATCTAATGTAGACATTAAAGAATAATATTATTTCCTCCAGCTGAAGGGGACTAAGAAGGGATCCTTTTCCTGAAAGACATGTGAACAAAGAATGATAAACACAAGGCAGATTCAGGAGGTGCTGTGCAATGCACTTGGGAATCTGGGGGAAACCAAAGAAGATAGGCCGGATTGTGAGTTTGAGGCTAAACTGTCACAAGTCTTTCATTATAAACTAAGTGACCTGAATTAAATCCCAAAGTCATTCAAGATTCTTGAACAACAACAGTGACAATAATATTTTATATCTACTTAGTGCTACACCATGCAGAAGTATTCTGAGTTACACTGTTTCATTGGGTTCTTCCAACAATTCTGTAAGATAGGGATGTGTTTGACACATATGGAGATTTGGAGAAATCATATAGTTCTTTCAAAGCTATACCAGGCCAATAAAGGAGATCATATCTTTTGGTCTCCCTTCCTTACTGTAAAGATACTTTAGGAAGATAAATCTGGCAGCAAAATCCAGAGTTGACCAGAGTACAGAAAAGTAAGAAACCAAGCTAGGGGCATACCTCAGTGATAGAGCACATGCTTCACATGAACAAGACCCTATGTTCAATCCCCAACACCAAGAAGAGAAAATGAGGAAGAAGACATCAGTTAGGAAGCTGCCAATCATGTGGTCCAGATGTGAGATCTCAATGGTGTGTCAGATGAAGAGTATTTGCATTGGATATGATATCAAGAGTGAGAGACATGGTAAAGAAAGTTCTTAAGCTCCGGTAATTGGACTTGGAGGTAAAAGATCAAAAACCGAAACTGAGTCTGAGAGCTGAGGTGTAGGTAAACATGGGCACTCGGGAGACTGATGCAGGAGAATTGCAAATGTGAGGACAGTCTAAGCAGTTTTGCAAGATGTCTCAAAACAGAAATAAAAAGGATTGGGGATTTAGTACTCCATACTATGCTCAGTTCAATGCTCAGTCTATAAAACATAAAAGTGTAGGAGCCGGAGATTTAGCTCAGTGGTTCCGGCGTCTGCCTAGCATGTGCAAGGTCCCTGGTTCAATCCTTGGTAACCACATACAACAATACGGGGCATAGTGACTCACGCCCACCAGCAATCAATACCACATACCACAGTGCCGGGCATGGTGGCTCATGCCTGTAATCCCAGCACTTGGGAGGCAGAGGCAGGAGGATTGCTGAGTTTGAGGCTTGCCTGGGCTATATAGTGAGTTCTGGGCCAGCCTGAAGTAAGACCCTGTCTCAAAAAACAAAATGAAACAAAACAAAAAATAGAGTGGTCTGTCCCATCCACCTTCACCGTCATCTGAATAAGCTATTGGCCAGTCCTATTATTTGCCTTTCCTTTAGATCTCTGATCACACGCTAACTAGATACAGATAGATGGTGAGGTCCTTAGGAGGTACCATAGTCCCAGAGTCCAAAACAGAGCAGTGGCTGAAAAAGGCAAAACACTGATTGGTTGATTGGTTGGTTGATCAATTGCCCTCAGAGTTTGTTTTGCCTAAACCTCAGATCAAGTCGGATGACACTGCTTCAGAATTCTGCAGTGGCTCCCTTTCTGCCTATAAAATAAAGTCACAGATCCAATGTGCAGCCTTCCACGGTCCCTCCAGCTTCACATACTGCAGGCTTTCCCCACCTAGTCTACTCGGTCATCTCTCTGCACTCCTCTTGATTCCAGAACACAAAATGCAATATCACATCTCTGTGCTTTTTTTTTAATTTCTCCAATCTAAATGCCCACCTAGTCCTATTCGCCCAGCGCTCCCTCTTCAAGGAGAACCCCTTCCATTGTGGCTGCTCAGGTCTCCACTGCCCCTGTGCTCTGAACCCACCTGTGCCATGGGTCTCACTCAGAGCAGCTTCCATGTCTGTCCCTGACAACATTGCCCTTGAAAGCCTAGTGAACTGCTGGCTCTAGGAAGGGTGCAAACAAGGGGAAGTAAAGAAAAGTGGTAAAAGAGCTGCTGAAGTAGACAAGCTGTATTTTTTTCATGTCCTCTTTGAAATGTTCTCCTTTTCTGCAAATCTTTTCCAGTAAGAACCATTTAAACATTGCATATTTATACAAAGGAACTTCTTCACTTTCTCTGCCTATTATGATAAAAATACAGCGTTGTTTTACTTTACTATCCAAGCTTTTTCTTATTCCTTACTCAGCCAAAAAAATTCACTCAAACAAAAAGCAGAAACTGACATATTTTGGATTGACAGATGTCTAGGGACACTACCATCTAATTCCCTTGTTGATTAATTTGAAGGTAATTTCTGGGTAACCCAGGATTCCAAAAATGTATTTTAAGTGGCATGTTGGTAAAAGAAAATTAATTTCTCTGCTTTAAACTTGCCAGCATTTGAATTAATTGAATGAGCATAACAATCAATTAATAAATGTTAAGCAAACAAGGGAAAAATCAGTCAATTAAAAATGACAAAATTGATTCCAAGGGTAGAAAAACCAAAAGATTGTCATAATGCTCATTTCTAAGTTTAGATGCCGTGCCTCTTTACAGTCTACCTCCCACTTGTCTGCACAGTATTCAAATCGCTAAAGCTTTATTATAATTTCTTATAAATAAATTACTACCTAAGCCCTCTTCGCTGCTTTATCAGGATTAAAGAAACCAAACACAAGCAGCAGTCTTCCTGGAGCTACCAGGAGAAGGTCATTGCTTTGGGAAAGTGTGCAGAAGGGTTGTCAAAAGGACAAACTTTGCAGAGTAGACCCGTGTGCTCTAAGTACTCTACGGACCAGTACATTCTGCCAGGAGGGAGGACTGTATATTGCTTTTCTTCTATCTGACCCTAACACAGCTGTCTTCCAGGGAGACCAAGCAAAATGGGAAACAGCAGAGCCTGCTTCTTAGAACATTCAGACTGAACTGTCTTAGGCAAAATGACACCCCAAATTTTATATCTGAAACTGAACATGAGCTGGGATGCTTGGATTTATTCTTCTGCTCTCTGCTTGGTTCTTGGGGTTTCTTTCAGTCCTGGGAAAAAAACCAGAGCTTCACACATGCTAGGCAAGTACTCTGCCCATGAGCCACACACACCCCAGCTCCTTTCTCTGGATTTTGATACATCTTCTCACATTTGAAAAGATAGCTAAAGAAAGGATATAATATTAGTCTAGTGAATGTACCTTACAGGCCATATAATCTTATTACTGTGGAATAGTATTATTTTCCTGGCCTGTTCTCACTTGTCTTTAGTCCTGACCCAGTGGTGTTTAATCTGAAAATATATCATTTGTCCACTCAAAAAAAAATCAGAGATTGTAGCATGCATATCATTGATTTAAAAAAAATCAGAGATTGTAGCATGCATATCATTGATTTCCCTCTCTTGACAGGGCTTTTACAATAATGGATGTGTATAAAATTTCTGGACCCATTCTATTTTCCTTATAGAAGATCACTATACAATGTTTGGGAAAATATTGCCACTGAAAAAGGACATAGAAACTTGTGTGTCCAACTGAAGTTTCATTTGAGTATTGACAACTTCCCAATCACAGGGACACCAAAAAACAAACTCCACCAATCCCCAGAGCCCTTCACTGTCCTTTCAGTGAGTGGTAGTGCTCTCCCTCCCAGTACTCCGGATGGAGCTTAGGCACGTCCTTCCATTTTATTCTTTACCTCAGACCACAAATGGAAAACATCAGAAACTATACAAATTGAAAACATCAGAAACAAGATCTTCAGGCTTGTCCAACCTGTGACCATGTAGCGCCATTACCTCCTGAGCTACCGTCTTCCCCTCACCTGGGCCTTGGCAGAAGCTTCCTACTTGGCCTTCCTGATTTCACCCAGGTGCCCAGGGCAGCCAGAAACACTTGGCAGTAGTGCATGGTTCCCATCGTTTCTGCCCTTTCCCATTACTGCATCATGAGGTCTAGACAGTGCCCGACAACAGATTCATCTCAGGGATATTTCTAAAGTCCAAGTATGTCATTTGCATGAAGTACACAGAATGATGCCGCAACATTTTAGACACTTGAAAAGCATTATCTGACCATCCAGAGACCAGGAACAAACAAAGCTGCTGCCCTCTGACTCTCAGTGACTCACATACAGCACCTGCCAATCAACTGTTCACCTCACCTCTCCTTTGGGAGTTGGTTTTTCTGCCTCGATCAAACTAGGAATAAAAGAAAACACCGTGCTGATTCTACTTGTTTTAAACAGTTGCATCCTCACATGGCAGTCTTGATAGCACAAATTGCTCCCAATAATCAAAAGAATTGTTACTTATTTTGCTAAAATCCCTGGGAAATAGCACAAGATGTGATATGTTGGCATGAATAAGGCTGTGCCCAAAAAAGTATGATTTTAATTATGATAGATTTGGAGAATCCATTGCAAAACTGCAGAACAGCATGCTCTACCCAATTCTAGGGAAAGTGCATTAATATCCCATGTTTTTGTTTTATTTAGTCTTGGCTGGCTGTGTAGAGGATCACCTAAGGAGAGAGCGGGACTAGTAGGGACCACATCAAATAGAACCCTATGAAGAAATTGTATTTTCTCCTCCCATACTACAGATGGGGACTGCACTGCAGAGAGATATTTGTCTAGAGTTGTCTTGCAAGCTTATGAGATTGATTTCCTCAGCCACTCACGGTTCTGATCCTGACACAACCTTTCCAACAACTTCCAACCTTCAAATATTCACCACTATAGGACCCTGACTCCTGGTGCCTTTCCACCCAGAGCAGAGGAGAGACCTTTCTGCAGCGCTGCACGTCAGTCCAGAGGCTGATCTGAGCTGGGTCTGAAGCTCCTGGTAGAAGTCTGCATATGAGCAGTGTTGCTGATTTCTTCATTAGAACCCTGAGCACTTCAAGAGCCATATGCTTTCAAGTTTCTTTAAATGGTATTAGGAGAAAATATCCTCAAGGCATTATTTTTAAAGGGGACTTCAAACGTTCTCCAAGAAAAAAAGTATAGCACATTTGAACTCCAGGGGGTTGCAGGAGAAATCTTACTTAGCAAGGCTATAAAAATGGAGCCATCTTTTCAGTTTCAGGGTAAAGAAAGTATGGGTCACAATCGGGGATAAATTTGAAAAGTGGGTAGAGAAAGATGCAGAAAATCTGCAATTCCTCAAATCCTTACCATAAAGTAGCAAAAAAGGAAATGACTTAAGGAATGTTTTTAAAAATAGTTCATATTTTTTTATTTAACCAAGTAAAGAGAACTGAACTCTCCTCACAACCTGCAGAGTGCAGAAGTCTATAATGTTTCCCATTTGCCTCCACACAGGAGACACAAGTAAAATAACCCCCACCGTTCACTTGGGTTATGTGGAGTCGCGCTTACATTTTGAAGACCTAGAGAGCAAGGCCACTGGGAGGGAAGAGTGATTTCTTTTCAGTTTCTCTGCTGAAGTTCTATACCAGAGGTCAAATCAAAGAGACACTTCTCCAAATTCAAACCTCTTTTAAACAGATCCCAACCTGATCTCAATTAATGTATTGATGTCTGGTTTCTTAGGCATTATAGTTGCAGTATTGCATATCAAAAGGACTCTTGAGAATTTCTCTCAAATTGATAATTCTAATTTCTTATGTATAACTACTCTATATTCACTCAGATGACAGCTGCATCGTATGCTAAACCATGAATCATAAAAATTGGTCCCTTTGTATGTAGGTTTGTATTAAATTGAGATGCTCTCTTTCTTTCCCCTGTTTGTTCCCACACTTGAGTTCCTGGTGTCAGTTTATATTTGGCGTCTCGAACATATTAAAGTTTTTCTACTGCTTATGATGTTTTTGCCAAGAGCACACTTGCAGCAATATGCACTAGAACAGTCTTTGTGCCAATTACTTCAAAAAGTATTCTCTAAAATCAAAACGGGAGGGGGGATTCTTTTTTTCCAAAGAGAACTTTCAGGTTATAATGTGGTGGTTTCAATTTTAATTTTTAGAGTCAGTCTTCCTGAAATGATGACTTATATGGACTCTGAGATGTGCATTTTTGTTCTTGGGGTCCTGTTTTATGCCATCCTACAAAATAGAAACCCTGTTCAGACAGACAAATAGCAGTGGGAATCAGTAGTACGGAGGAAACTGCTGTCTCTGCTGACACCACACCCTCATCTATTTAAACAGCTTTGGAAAAGCAACTGCTTGAAGCTTGTTAAGGAGTTTCCAAATGTGTGACTGTAAATGACGATCTCTAATCATGGCTGAATAAACCAAATGCAGCAAATGAGCTGGTGACATGCACAAAAGCCATACAAGTGTTTGGAATTGCATATGCTGAATGGATAATAACCCATGTCAGTGCCATGGAGTCTTTTGAAGGTTAAAATCCTAAGTTTGATCTAGTCGTTTATATATATATAGATAGATAGATAGATAGATATAAACACTTTGGGGAAAATAAAACAGGAAAGAGGAAGGAAAGAAGTTCTCTGGAATGTACTACTGGTTCACAGAAAAAGCTTTGGGCAAGTGGTCATTTTGAGGTCTGATCATTAAGGAGTTTTCTCTCTAAATATGAGAAATATTGAAATCTAAATTGTTTTTCAAACTATGCAAGACCTAAGTGTTTAAGCAACTGTAATTGTAAGAAGTATAATAATTATTATTTGTATTTTTCCCTTACTAGGTAGGATCGTTTTAAAAACATCTCACACTTCAATAACCAGTAGAATCACCCTTCCTCAAGGACTGCTCTGCGTATCTATATGCATGATTGTCTTTATTTCTGTATCCTCTGAAACTGGAGAGGGGTTGCGTGTTTCCTTATCTGCAAGCAACTCCTCTACCACTTCTCTTTATTATGAAAATTCAGATCACTTATTCCCCTATAGTTCTTCAGGTTGAATGGAGGGTAGAGAGCAGGCTGCGCATGCGTGGTGCTCCATCAGGAGTGAACATGCCCTGTGCTGACTGTCTACATGCACAGGAGTGCATTAGTCCATGGTGCATTCCTGTCTTGGCATGTTTTTTGCAATATAGTTTAGAGGGTCTGACTGTGTAGCATTCTAGCAAACTCAAAAAAGAAAAGCAAAATGATTTAGAAAAATGTGACTGTCAGCTCAGTTTTAAGGAAAACACATAAAAATGTTAAGCAAGGGACTGGAGATTCAGCTCAGTAGTTCTGGCAACTGCCTAGCAAGTGCAAGGTCCTGAGTTCAATCCCCAGTAACCACATACAACAACACTGGGTGTGGTGGCTCATGCCTGTAATCCCAGAACTCAGGAGGCTGGGGCAGGAGGATTGCCAAATTTGAGGCTTGCCTGGGCTTCATAGTAAGCTCACGGCCAGCCTGAACTACAAATCAAGACCCTATCTCAGGGAGAAAAAAAACATTATGCAAGGACAGGAAACATATCCTTGAATATGTTTATTTCCAAACTTATCTATAGTGTAGGAAACATTGTTTCCTAATCAGAGTTCATGAGTTCCCAACAAAGTATATAAATATATTATAGAATTGCTTCCTGGGGGCCGGAAATTTAGCTCAGTGGTTCCGGCACCTGCCTTGCAAGTGCAAGGTCCTGAGTTGGATCCCAGTAACCACATACAATGCCGGGCATGGTGACTCATGCCCACCAGCAATCAATACCACATACCACAGTGCTGGTCGTGGTGGCTCACACCTATAATCCCAGCACTTGGGAGGCAGAGACAGGAGGATTGCTGAGTTCGAGGCTTGTCTGGGCTCCATAGTGAGCTCAGGGCCAGCCTGAACTACAAAGTGAGACCCTGTCTCAAAAAAAAAAAAAAAAAAAAAGAATTGCTTCTTGGGAAGAGGGGCCAGGAGGCAGGGGTAGTGGGCCAGTTTTTATTCCTTGCCTGGCATGAATCTAGTTCTGAGTCTTCTTTGTTTCCTGATCTTATTGGAAAATACAGTCACACTGTGTCATACTGAGAACTACCTCTCTACTGTCAAGACAGTGATCTAAACCATGGGGATCCTGGGGGCCGTGAGGGTGACCTGTCTTCCTCTGCATCAAGTGTTAGAGAAATAAAAGCGCTGCCCTCTCCAGTGGTACAATGCTTCTCTGTCCTTCTCTAGGAGACTTTAATAAAGTAACTGAATCAAATGAAATTTGATCAGATGTGTATAGTGCAGCCTTCTTGCTTTGCCCCTTAACAATTTATCGAGGTGTTTCTACCATGGTCCTGTTTTATTAAATGATATTTGAAGTGTTCCACTCTCAGAGAAAATGTGGTTTATATCCTTGGCATACATTTACATAATCTCGTTAAGGAGCTCTCAGCAGCTTAGTTAAACTATTCCAATAAAAAAAAAACCTTATCTTTAGTAGAAGAAAGACAACTTTCTCTAAAGGGAACATGAACCAAATATGGGGTATAGGGCCATTTTGAGAAGCTAGAGCTGCAACTGTAGTTATGCATTTTATGTTATGTATTTGAAGTTTGTTAAAAAAGAGATGAATGTGTTCAGAGGATATAGTCATGTAAGCAAAGAATAGTGTGTCTAATGTGTATTAAATGTGAATTTTAAAAATAATTTATTTGTTGCCTTATAAAATATTTCTGCATTACAAAATAAAGCAAGGGTGATGAATTACCAGCAGTCTCTGAGCTTCCCACTGAAGCCACCAAATGAAGGGTTAACCTCCCAGGAGCCCCTGAATTAATCAGGAGCTGAGCCCGGCCTGGCTGGCAGGGGGAGGGGATTGACAGAGCTCAGCCTCCCCCAGGAGGCTCCCAGCACAACAGTGCAGCCTGCTGTGGGCTGTGGCCACTGAGAGAATGCAGACCTCTTCACAAAGAAAAGGAGCAGGCCCCGGAAGCTTGTCCTATCCTACTTGAGCCCAGGCTCCTGCCTTTCCTGTGCCACTCCTCCATTTTCACAGAACCCAGAGACAACAGGTTACGTGCCACACATAAGGACTTTTTACAGTTCAGGTTTAGTTCCAAATGTAGGCTCATCTTTTCTTGTTTGGAAGGCCAGTTATGATACATCGCTGGTTCCTCTTTTGTAAGATCTCTAGATTCAGTCAGCTTGCCTGTGAAGGGAAGCAGCAGCTGGGTAGGCGCTTGGAACATGGGGTCAAAGCCAGGCCCAGGCCCTCCCTTCATTTAAAGAATTAGAAATTGTGAAGGTGGGTCCTGGAAATTAACATTTCTATAAGCTTTCAGGTGATTCATCTGCAATACCCCACTTTAAAAACTTTTGTTTAATAAAATAAATCCCTGATACCAGCATTAGATTTATTATCTTTTCCAAACAGGAGGTCTGAGTCTCTGAGAACTAACAGTTTCCATATAGTTGTATCCCTCTCATCCAACATTACCGGTCTGCCAGGGTTCTTTCTCAAGTTTGGACAGAACACTTCCTACTACCCAGTCTCTCCTCTTGCTTTTCTCTATTACCAAACATGCTCTTAATCCCGAAACCCTGACACCCTTCATCGTCCTTCTTCGTGTTGAGTCTTACATGCGTACACCCTGCCCAGTACTGAAGATCCCTGATCTGAAGGAAATTCTTAAGGACAAATTCCCAGAAAGCTTCTCACCACCCACCTTTTTGCTGAGTTCACAGCCATCCTGGTGCCTTGCCGATGAGAACATGCCAAGACCACCTTTCCTGTTGCATCCCCTGGCCCTGGGAAAGGTCTACCTTACCACATACTCATTGCAAATAATTTACTTTCCTCTGAGTCTCACCTTCTCTCAACACCCTCACTCCCTTGAGATCAATTTTCCGTTTTTTTCTTTAATCCCTACACTTGTGCCTACAGTTTTTTCTCTGAAATTAGTTTCTAGAACTGAAGTCTTAACATCCTACAAAGGCAAGGGAAATGGTATTGGCACTCTATTATCCCTCTGGGACCTAAAGGTTATTGGTCCTCTTCTCCTTAGTGCTGCTTCTGTGGACAAGGCTTCAGCTTAGGTTTTGAATGCTGGCTTTATGTTTGTTTGTTTGTTTGTTTGTTTGTTTGTTGGATCTTACGCAAAAATATGGTTAGCGACAGTCAGGCAGACTCCTACCTATGAATATGCTGTATATCCTAGAACACACACCTCTCCAGAATCTTCATGAACGAACATATACAAAGTTGATATTCTCAGTGCTGGTTAAGATTGAGTTGTCAGATGAGATGTTTCTGTTCCAAAGACCTGCCCAAGCCCTTATCTTTCAGCAGGTTGAAGGCCGCTTCAAAGCCCCATCACTTAAAAATAATTAGCGGACTCTCCCACCTGAGAGAGTGACACGATAATCTATGCTAAACCAGACTTCTACACCAGGGAAAAGAAAAGAGACCAGAGTGCCAGAGGAAGCTTAATTTTTAAGGTAAATTTGGATTCCCTTCAAGGACAAGTGAAACCTCTCTAAAGATGCTCTAAACCCAGGGAATCTGTGGTTATTCCCTTCCTGCAGCCCTTCCTACTCCCCTGCTTTACAGTTTATGTGAAAAATAATATGTGTAGTATTTGCCACTTCCTTTTGATAATCAAAACATTTCCTATTACTAGGTCTAAGGTTTATTCTTACAGAAAATGAGAATAGCTTCCAGATGTCTTCTTTCACCATGCACCTTCTTTCCTAAGTATTGACAGAGGGGAGGTTTCATCAAGGTCTTTGTGATGCACTTGTTTATATTAAGAAGATATTAGAGGAGCACATCTGAGTGTGTATCACTAACAGGCAAGTGAAAGGCACATATGGCAGGAAGAAAAGTCGCTTTTTGTCCAAGCAGTGCAGCTTCTTAACACTCCCACACTCATTCAGCACTCTGCAGGCCCACACCTATACCATCGCAAACAGCTTTTCACTGCATCAGAGAAAATTCAAAAATCACACAATTTTTTTCTCACTGTAGGACAATCAAATAATGCTAATGTGAACATTTTATCAAAGATGGTGGGGTTTCAACTCAGAAATCTTGTACATCCTGCTTCACTCTTGTTGGCACCCAGGCTGTTCTACAAAAGGAGTTGAGAAAAATGTGGCCTTTAGCATCTTTTTCATCTCTTTATGATAAGACAAGAATAGTCAAAGGAGCTGGGTGTGGTGGCTCATGCCTGTAATCCCAGCACTCAGGAAGCAGAGACAGGAGGATTGCTGAGTTCGAGGCTTGCCTGGGCTACATAGTGAGCTAAGGGCCAGCCTGAACTACAAAGCGAGACCCTGTCTCAAAAAAAAAAAAAAAAAGAATAGTCAAAGGAAACATGGGCATTGAGCTCTTATATGAAGTTGATCTCAAGACCAAAGAATCTTGTTCAGAAAGCTCTTTTGAAGAGTATCTGTTTATTAGACTTATGTTCAAACCAAGATGAACATTTAGAACACAGAAATATTTGCCCATGATTCCAACTCAAATATAAATGCACAAAATCCCTATTGATTCTTAAACTGCATTTATCAACTCTCAGCTGTACTCTGAACTTCCAGCCCCCATGAAGGACTTGCAAGGCAAGAGAAGTAATGCTGCAGTATACTTATGGCCACTCCATGGAGGGAATGGTTCTAGAATTCTCTAGAAGACAGCAACATCTGGTTCTCCTCCACTATTTAATATATGAACAAGTACTATCCTGGCCAAGCTAAAGGATAAAACTAGGACTGAAGTCAAAGATTTTATTTCAATTTAGTATTCTTTCTATCTCACAATATTCCTTTTATTTTAAAGTGACCATGTTGTTTTTAATCTCATGCCTCTTGACGTAGTGTTAGAATTTAGATTTATATACTTACATTCACAATAATTCCCTTATTTAACCTGACAAGAAGCCATACCTGTATTTTGGGATTTTACCACTAGGATTTGCAATGACATGACAAGCCTAGCGTTAACATTAGGGTATATTCTAACTACGGAATAAGGGTTTTGATCGGCTTCTACAAGTTTTCATTTTTTAACAAAAGTAGAGTATTCTCCTCTTAGCCACAGGGAATACATTTCAGGACCTTCAGAGACTGGGGGTGTAGTTCAGTAGAGTGCTTGAATAACACACACAAGGCCCTAGGTTCAATTCCCAACAAGGCTAAAAGGAAACAACCAAAACAAAAAACTAAGACTAGCCCAGTGGATACCTGAAACCTTGAATGATACCCAACATTTTACATGCTGGTTTTTTCCTTAGACTCCTATGAGAAAGTTTTATTTATGTATCAGGTACAACAAAATATTAATAAGAACAATACATAATGAAACAGATTATGACAAAATGCTATAATAAAAGTTATGTGAATGTGACCTTTCTCTCCCCCTCAAAATATGGTATTATATTCTGCTGAATTTTCTGATCATGGTTAAAACTATAGAAGGCAAAACTGGGGATCAATGAGGAACTACCCTAATTGTTATAAAGCCACAAAACCTCAACTTAAACAAAGGAAAACACAAACATAACTTATCATAGGTTTGGGGTACTCAAAAAGACATGCCTGTGGCACTCCTATCTACATTTTCTCCACCGCTAATTCATTGAATCACTTGGTTCTAACTTAGGCCAAATAGAAAAAGAGGGTAAAAGCGGGTAAAAAGGAAGGACATAACATAGGCTACCCTACAGTCTCACACACAATGGCAGCTTTTCAAGATAGTCACTCCTTTTCTGTCCTCCACATCTCAGGGGAGCTCGAAAGAAGTTCTGGAGATCTGGGGGCCTTACAGTGCCCTGGGATTTTGTGAGTGACAGGTCCTACTCATTTCCCCAGACAGCTTTGCCAGCTCCTATCACCTAAAACGTACCAGTGTATCTCCAAACCCATCAGAGCCATTCTCATTCCCATCACCTCTGAAAGCTTTACAGCACAAACCCTGGACTCGAGCCCAACCCCATCAGATTGGAACCTCTGGGGATACAGTCTAGGAATCCATGTGTGGACAGAGTTCCTCAGATGACTGCCACGTCACCAGGATTAAGAACCGCTTTCTTGACCAGACTCTGTATTATCTCCCTCTCACGACCATATGGCAAGGAAGGTTTTGTACCTTGGACTGCCATGAGCTCTAAGCTCTTTGAAGATAGGTTTTATTCAATTCATTAACTTAGTCATTTTTCTGACACCATGCAAGGCCCCTTTATACACGATGTATTTTATAAACTAAGTATCAAGAGTGTATTTTCTGTTAGCCTTACTAAAAAAACAAAGTACAACAGAGTACAACAAGCCCTTTGTATTCATGGGTTCCATATCCAAGATTCAATCATAGATGGAAATTCTTTAGGAAAAAAAAAAACTTTATACTGAACATGTACACACTTTTTCTCATCATTATGCCCTAAACAGTGCAACTATTTGCACACAATTTACAATATATTAGAAATTACAAGTAATCTAGGGGTGATTTAAAGTATATAGGAGAGCCAGGTATGGTGGCTCATGCCCTGTAATCCCACCAAATCAGGAGGCAGAGGCAGGAGTATTGCCTTGAGTTTGAGGTTAGCCTGGGCTGCATAGTGAATTCAGTGCCAGCCTGAACTACAAAGCGAGACCCTATCTCAAAAAACTAAAAATAAAGCCAGATGTGGTGGCTCACGCCTGTAATCCCAGCACTTGGGAGGCAGAGACAGTAGGATTCTGAGTTCGAGGCTTTCCTGGGCTACCTGGGCTACACAGTGAGCTCAGGTCCAGCCTGAACTACAAAGCGAGACCCTGTCTCAAAAAAAAAAATTTAAAAATAAACTATACAGGAGAATGTGTGCAGGTTTCATACACACTGTACAACTTTATAAGGAACTAGAATATCTACAGATTTTGGTATCCACAGGAGTCCTGGCGCTCAGGCATCTTAGATACTGAAGCATGAACATACTGAACTCTCCTTTTACTAAGTTTTTAATCTGTGATACTGACTTAGAAATTTAGTAAGTCATTCAAATCTCTGCATGTAATGGTTCCCTAGCTATTAAGTGTCCAAAGTAGGAATTAAACCCAAGTTCTATTGAAAATACTCTTTCCATTCTCAGTACTCAAAAGCAGCTACAAAATCAACAGTTCACCTAACTACATGTTTCAATATATACAGCCAGATATGTTCCTAAAATTTGAACATGACCTGTCATGTGGGGAATAAAACCTCTGATGGCACTATGAAATAAATTTGGAAAAAATATATTGGATAAACCTAAAACTTAATTCTGAGATCTTACAGATTTTGCTTTCTTCTCTTTGGCTCCACCTTCCCTCATATGCTCCAATTATTCTTTGATATTTCTCAGCAACCATTTAGTTACGACACTTAATGATTGTTCAGCTTGTTCAACCCTTTCTTATTTTGCTCTTGTCTTAGTTACTTTTCTGTCATTGCTGAGTCAAAATACCCAATGCCCAAAGGTAAAGGGGGAAAGGTTTATTTACCTCATAGTTTGTAAAGGTTTCAGTCTATAATCAGCTGGCTCCAAGGCAAGATGCCTTCACAAACAAGAAAAATTCACGGTGGAAAGAAGGTAGCAAAGCAACAAGGGATCTTAATAGCATCTTTCTGCTCCTTATAAGGGACTAGAACACCTACTGATTTGGGTATCCACAGGAGTCCTGGAGCTCAGGTCTCTTACATACCCAAGGATGAACATACTGAACTCTCCTTTTACTAGGTTTTTAATCTGTGACACTGACTGCCCCAGGCTGCCAGGACTAGGGCAGTGCCAAACCAACCAGTGTACTGATTTAGCAATCACCCACCCGTAATCTAGCATCACACACTCTAGATTCAGCCACTTCTGAAAAACCCCACATCTGACCACATGAGGCTTTGTGGGGGACATCTAGACCCAAACGCTATTTCTCAGAGACTTTTCAAAGTACTGAGCTTCTGGTTAGAAATGAAATCTTTTTGTCAGTTCATAATGTAGTTCACCTAGGATAATAAATTGGCATCTGGTCGATTCCTTTAATGTTTTAATATTTCATTTACTATGAGTATCCACATAACATGCACACAGGGATAACAAAGTTGAAATGACTCCTAAATGAAACCAAGAAGCCAGCCAGACTGTCTGTCACTTATTTTAGTGTAGGTGACTTTGTGCAAGGAGTAAACTTTCTGGAGCCTCTTTCCTTACCTAAAAAAATGAAATAGTGGAGAGGCTAAGATAGATCCTCCAAAATTTTTTCCAAATATTAAGTGTTAGAAACCTTTAAAATAATAAGACACTTATTAGGTTTTTGGCCAACACTAATTGGGTCCCTATTTTTATTAGTTAATATTTTTTAATTTGAATCTTTATTAGTACATTATATGTATATATCATGATCATACTCAACATTGAGGATTTGTACCAGTATATGACATGACTTAATTCTCCATTTTTCCCATTCCCCTACCCATCCTCCAGCCCCCCACCCCCGTGTATATAAGCTGTTTCCTTTTTAATTACCATCACATTTTCCCCTCATTACTTACCTCTTACCCCATTTCCCTTTGAACAATTAATATTTTTAAAGGCAAACAGACAGTATTTAAGAATCAGAGTTCCTTACTTTTTAAAAGTGTTTACTCCATTACTTCTAACTGCAGAACAGCTACGGCTACCACCATTTCATAGAAAATGACACTGAGACACAGGCTCAGCTCTGTGACTTGCCAGGGTACCGGAATCAGAACACTCCAAGTCTAGACCCCGTTTGGACCCCTGCTTTGACCCCCCTGATACCACAAAGGCCTCAGGCAAATTGGAGGCCAGGGACCAGGCAAACCTTGTATGTCTCCAGCTCACCCACGTCTGCCTTCCTCAAAGGTTCTATAGTCGAGACGCCTTTTAAATTGCTTTGGAAGAGAATACCAATGGGGATTTATTTAGCATATCATTTCTGGGTGTGTGTTTTCCTGAGCATTTATAGATTTCTGTTTTTCCAAGAAGCTGAGTTTTCTTGATAAAACAAGACAGATCATGATAAATGAGCAGCTATGTAAGCCTAGCTGGGAGGAGGACGGGGGACTGTAACACCCCTCCTGTGAAGTTAATCCCATTTCTGTTAGCTATTTCTTTATTAGTTAATGAGGTCTTGCAAAAAATGTGTTTCTGTGATGGTGTTTTAGCATCCTTGCCTCTAGGAACATTTTCAAATATTCATAAAGTAGCTCATCTGACCAAAGCTTAAAGCAAAGGTGCATTAAGTATGAATTTAGTCAACTTCAAATGTGGGTGGTCAAAAGCTAATGCTGAAATAACCTAAATAATCCTCGTCATTGGTGTTTTCAGATCCACAGCTCAGGGCACAAATGTGAAGGGTGACAGGGAAGAAGTGTTATTTAGAACAGCTAGAATTCTGAAGGGCAGCCCTGTAAGCTTTGATCCTGCTTCCTTACTGACAGTAGTGGGGCTTGTGCATTAGGAAAGCAGAATAACTTAAGAGAAGCAAAATAAATGGAAAAGGAATTGCCAGTGGAGCTCCTGGGAAGGAGAGTAGACACAAGATCATATTGTTTCTGGTGGCAAGGCGAGAGAGGCTCTTTCATTCTGGTTCCTTATGGCAAAGAGGAAAAGGACGATCTCAATAGATGGCTTGGTGCTCAGTGATGCATTTGGAGACCAAAGCAAATATGGAAACTCAGCTCCTAAACTGAGCTCCATAGAACAGTGAACCATAGGAGCCACCTCCCTGGCCTGGTGGGAAGGTTCCTTCCCAGCTAGTGTTCACACACACCCATATGCACACATACATAATTATCTCCATGCCCTCACACACACACACACACACACACCTCAAAGTACAACTACACAAATCCTTCATATGTTCCACCCTTTTTTGTAATTGCCCTCAAACAACATTACAGAAAGTTGATGCTGTGGCTCTCGGACGTGCCAAAGTTTGGTGGTTCTGAAGAACTGGGAATATATTATGAGTACTTTGGTTAAGAAACAAAAAATTATAGTCCAATATTTTCCATCCAGTTTCTGGACAAGTACCTCAGAGCTGCCACCAAAATGGTGCGAATCGCCTTGACCATATTGTAGTAGGACCTCAAGAAATAAATTGTAACTAAAGTCCTGTGACCATTGAGTCCACAGATACTGCAATAAATCCTGCATCCTGGTACTCACTGCAGCCCTTTATGTCTGTCCTCAGAAGACCCACACATGTCATAGCCCTGGAGTCTCTTATTCCTTAGTTTTTGGCCTGTGGCAGTAGCAACCCCTGCATGAAGAAAAGCTCTGAGCCACACTTCAGAAAGAAGTGGCCATGTAATCCTTCTCCATACAAACCAGAAAAGAGAAATGTCTTCTAGCAATGAGAGTTAATAATGCACGTGTGTATTTTTGCAGCTCCAGCCCCAAGTTTTTAGTCATTTTATCTAATAATAGGACTTTCCCAAATGGGGGGAGGGGGTCTAAGGAAAAACAAAAGCAACAGCTCTATAGTAATGCTGAGAAATTTTCAGAGTATATTTTCTCTTTTGTCTCTTGCCATGAGGATATTGAGGACACATTGGCAGCCCTGATGATTAGAAAAGATAAAAGCTAATGTTAGTTGTTCCAGATGTAATTAGGCATCTCTCAGAAGAAATAATGGTTACATCGTGGATATAAGTTTGACTGGTGTCCTATACCTAATGTTCTTTTCCAGGTGATTCACATAACGGGCCGGCTACGCCTGAGAGTGTCGCTGTCCCACGGGAGGACCGTCCCCAGCCAGATCATGGGTCTTGTGGTAGTGGCTCATGCCTTGCCTCCTCCTACCATCAATGAAGTCAGAATCGACTGCCATATGTTTGTCACTCGAGTAAATATGGACCTCAATATCATTTACTGTGAAAATAGGTACTTCGTTTTTGTTTTCATTTGCCCTGTTGCACACCATACTTTGGTGAGGGTTTGTGTTACCAGCAGGCTGAAGGTTTCACTTTCCCAGGGAGCCTCATTATAAATCCTGATCTCGCTTTTAATGGCTGCTTGGCCTGACACCAAACATCCTTTTTATTCAAAATTTACACCGCTGCCCTGATTTACATTAGGGACAACAGTTGCATGGATGGGGCTGCCCGAACAGCATATGCTGCGGAGAAGGCACAGTTTAGCTGAGAACCCAAGGAAAGAGCAGAAGTGAGACATTATTGGAAAAATGATGCAGTAAAAGGTATCTCTTCTGATGCTTCTGTGCAACCCACATCCGATTAATTCAAGGACCAGCATCGCGATGGTCAGTGTTCACACAGACATTAAGCACAGAGAGAATAAATGAGAATTTGAGGCCCTCCGAGGAAAAAAAAAGATGAAAAAGGAATCTGCAACACTATTAAATAAAACTTTATCACCCTGAGGATTTTACTTTTATAAATTAAGAAAGATGACTCATTGTATAAATGAGTTGGCAGTTCTTTAAGTCTGAGCTTTTATAAAAGAACACGTTAGACTCTGGTTAAAAAGTTCACTTTTTCCATTAAGTACAAAGCAAGGGACAAAGAACGGGGATGGTGCCCTTTCAGACCTCTCACCTACAAGTCATCAGCCCATCATCAGACAGATTTGAAGAGAGCATCGCAGGGTATGGGGAATGTGGGAAGGCAGCGAGGTGATACTATCCACTCCCTGGTGCCACAGGGAGAATTACTGAGTCTGTTTGGGGAGGATGCTTTTATGGCACAAATTATTGTCAGGCTTGAAGGCAGTATGTGTTCAGCCAGCCCTGTGAGCACCTTCCAACGAGAAATGAAAGAATAGAATGGACAAGTGGCTGGGTAACTGACCTTTCAGGAGGCCAGCCAAGCTGTCTAGCTCCTGCGTTCAGTCCACCCAGCAGTGACAAAGATGGAGAACAAGGTAGAAACTGCCTTCCACTCCCAACCAGGGTCTGACAGAGGAAGGACTGCACCAGTGGAAGAAGATACCTGCCTGAGCTATGAGTGTTCGTAGGGCACTTGTCACAATTATTTCATAAATAACTCTCAATCTGCTCTTCAGGTGTGGCTGGCATTTGTTAAAATGTTTACTGTCATGACTATGTACTTGGGTCTAAGATATTCTAGAATGGCCATAAAATACTGAGAAGGACAGTTTAGTCCGAATGATTAGCTGGTGGTGGCAAGAAAAGATAAATAGAACCAACATTTAATGGATATACACTACATGCTCAGCCATATGCAAATCTTATGTCCACTATGTCATTTAACCTTCAGGACAATAAGGTACCTGCTACTGCTATTTTTATCACTTATGGGCAGTTTTGGCTTAGAGAGAAAGGATTCCTTGCCCTTGGCCAAGACCTAAACTCAAGACTGCCAGACATAAAAGCCCCATGACCTTAAATCCATCCTGTGTGGTCTCACTGGTCTCATTTTTCTTCCAAGGTCAGACTGTATGATGAGGGACCAGTCAGAATAACCTCTGAGAAGGACTTTTCATACACATGCATCATGAAAGAATATGATTACCACCCACAATGCTGCTTAATTTCTGATTAAAAATTTACAATACTGCAATAAGAGACCCAACCAGCAGGCAAAGACAGAGTCAGAGGATGAACACAGCTTACTTCGCTCAGATTCACCATCATCATCCCCTCCCTCCCCAAAACACCGGGCTTTGGCTTATTTATCAAACTCCTGGTGATTGTCCTATCCCAAAACATCACCTCACTTTCACTCCTGTTATCAATTGATTAATTATTTTGACAAGCTCCATGGACCCGAGTGCTTCATGGTACCAATTTACTAATTGGGATCATTTTCTGTGACCCACTTTTAGGTTTTTTTCCCTCACATTAAAAGAAAAGCGTTCTATAACCTCTATTAGCCAATACAATACAGCATTATTTCCCAACTGAAGATGACAGTAATTATGAAAAAGGCCTGTATTAAAGGTAATTGCATATTTGATCTATAGAAAAAGCATACCTGTGCCACTACAATGTTATGTTAATTTCATCCCATTCATCAATCTCCTCACCAACCTCTGAGCTTCCTTTACAGAGGAAGAAACTAAGGCTCAGAGGAAAAGACACATTTCCCAGAATTCTGTTTCGCTGTTTGCTGTGTATTTTTTAAGAAATCCTTGACGGCTGAGCTGGTCACATTTACCACGGTAATAGGTTCTCGTGCATAGAAAGGGCTTCAATCATTTGAAAGATTTAATTCAAATCAAGAATAAAGTAAAGAAATGCCTTCCCTAAAGAATGCAGTGGCTTTTTCCTGGGGTTCATTATTTAATTAGGGAAGTGTTAACTCGAAACTGAGGCTTGCTCCTTGAGCTGCACACCATTCTTCCGAGCATTCCCGAGGACGGCCTCCGGCAAAGCCGGCCTCTAATGCTTTCAGAGGAGCTGGCAAATTTCAGAAACACCAGCGCGTCTTTTAATGACATCCTTGTTCCCACACTTGCAGAAAGGGGGTACAAACTGCATTTGGAAAATAGGCTAATGGTTTTAGGAAAACACCAGCTAATCTGTTTTGTGCCATAGAATTCTTAAGAAAAACACTCCTTTTCATTTGCCTAACTACCCTTTTTCCTCTAAGAATTCTAGTTTGACCAAAAATATTATTTAAATTACTAGTCATTGAGAAATTCACTTACCAAGTAGAACATTTTAGTAATAGTCCATAGTATTTTGGTTTGGTTTGTCTTTCTTATTTCCATGCCTGGGGGGGGGGGGTGTCAAGGTAACATCCCAACCATAATCTCAGCTGTTTGTTCAACACATCATTTCTGAAGACTCCCTTCAAATTTCAATAGACCACATGTCCTAAATCATTAAGAAAAACTATAGGGACAGTAAAGAGAATAAATTAAACAAAAATCCTTCTTTGGACTGACCAAAATGAATCTGGACTTGGTGATACAGAGGCTAATAAGTACTGTGGCATGTTCATATAAACCAGGCAGAGTCCCCCATCATGTTTTCCAATTTGGATCCTGTTTTTCCATGCTCTGCCTGAGGACAAGACGCCTGGACAGTCAATGACAGGGGCTTACACACACACACACACACACACACATACACACACAGTGGAGCACACGCCTGGAAAAGCTGCTGCAATGGTTTAAAAGTTTCTATGAGGAATCCACCACAAAGTATCAGTTAAAAGAGCCAGGAGTGAAAGCCAAGCTCCCAAATGACTAAGACTAAAAAAGATAATACCCCCAGGCATCTGTATGTCTCAGCATTTAAATTATATCCCTTGAAATGCCAATTTGGACTTTATGCCAAGAAGCAGTTGAAACCCTTTTTCATGGAAATACCCAATAGAAGGCCAATCTGTTTAAATGAAAGGTGTCTCTAATCATTTGGTATAAACACAACATGTTTTTATTTTATTATAGAACCTTGAATTATCTTGGCCTGTAATGAGGATCTTGCATTGTTACCGATTCTTAATAATTTCATGGAATTATGTTGTCTAAATGTGCTTTCTAATGCCAAAGAAAAAAAGAAAAGAAAAACTTATGTAATTATTTAAACATGACAGCTTGATCTAGCACATATCCTACTTTTGAAAAATTCTGTGCCACAACCTCCTGGGTACCTGGCATGATGAAAATATGTTGGTGGATCAGTATCGAGTTATTTGACAGTCTCTCTGTTTTCTTCCTTTCTGAGTTCCAGCCTGTGTTCTTCCTTTGCAGAATTAGTGATTACATGGATTTGACCCCTGTAGACATCGTAGGAAAAAGATGCTACCACTTCATCCATGCGGAAGATGTAGAGGGCATCAGGCATAGTCACCTGGACTGTAAGTACCCTGCAGGCAGAAGGACGCTGACCCATGTTGTCTCTCCCTGGTCCTTACCTGGCTTCAGTACTGACTTTCCCTTCATCTCTCCTTTACACATGTGAGAGGACTATCAGTGTGCAGTGAGAAAGGGAGGCATAAATCATTTCAACTCATGTTGGCACTAGATTGAAACTTGGACCTCGGGCCCAGAGAAATGGCTGGATCTTGAGGCCCTTACCCAGAATCTCACGGTGGTTCATGCTCACTCTGCCAGGAAGTGGTGAGGGAACCTCTGTCAGAAGTGCTTCCTTGATGCTTCCGTTTTCTAAACAGCAAGTTCCACTTTGAAATGTGTGTCCTCCATTTCAGAGTACATGTGGGAGGAGACAAGTTCACACAGGCCAGAACCTCATAAAAATGCTTCCCAGATAGCTACAGAACCAGGGTGGAGGGAAGCCCCGGGTTAAGGGGCACAGCATATTGTGTGAACACATTAGCTCCTTGCAGGCTATTTCAGCAAAGATAGCTACTCCTCAGAAGAGCAGGTACTGCAGCCTCCAGCTCTGGGGATAAAGAAACAGATCCCACTCTGCCTCTAGCTCCAAGCCCTGACCCTCAAGCTGAACTCCAAGGGACCTGCCCCTGTGACCTGTAGGCAAGCAGGACCTGGAGCATCCTGGCAGGGTGCAGCCACTGACGCAGACGCCAGCTTCTTCCTGCACTTTTCCTGCAAAGTCCCCTGGCTCTTTGTACCTAGAAGTGATCCACTCATCTGGTGGGCCTCTTAGGTAGGCCATTTTGTTCTCTCTCTCTCTAGGGTCACCCAACCGCTTTTTCCTGAAAGAGCAGAGCACCACCAGGGACATTCCTAGAATGTTCTAAACCCAGGTTTCCACTCTAAGTACATGTGAAGTGCCACACATGAAACGGTGTAGCCTAACATCGAAGCTTTTAGGAGGTAATCACAGCCAAATGCTTTGATTTACCCTGCTCCTTCCTCTTCCTTGTCATGATTGGAGGGAGCTACTTTGCTTCTTTCCTGCCCTTTGCAATGGTTCCCTCATTTCACACTCAGATCTTCAAATGCATAATGGAGACAGTAAGCTAACCAGTCTCCAAGTGTGGCCATCTTGTACCATAGCTTTAACCTGGTATCAGCAGCACTGATAGGGGCCAAATTCCATGTCAAAGGCTCCATATTCATGGTGTCTCGGGGCAGAGTCTTGCAAAGCTTCTCTCCAGCACATTGTGCCCCTGGCACTGGGATGTGCCTTGATATTGTCCACTAGTGATTTGGAGAGACAACTTGTTGCTAAAAATGAGTGGGTGTCATGTATCACAGAAGCAGATGGCTCTTCAATTAATTGGGCAAAAATGGTGTTGCTCGTTGAAAAGAAACATCAGATTCTTTGTTGCTGGGAATTGTGAGAAAATGGAGAAAACTCAGGATCTTTGAAGGAGGCCATGGACATAGTGTTGGAACAATGTAAGCCAAAGATCTTGGCTTTAAAAATGAATGTTTTAAGGACACTGTCATAGTCCATGTGTGTGAGGACACAGGTGCTTTCTCACTTTGGAATCTTAATTGAGGTCTAAATTCAAAAATCTGACACCAACAAAAAAAACACCTGTCATCCTTGGTTATTATTTGGGAGACGTCACGCTCTCTCTCTGACATGTGATTTACAGGGTGAAGAAACACAATTCCTCAGGAACAGTGAACTAAAGCGGTTCATTTCTTCTATAAAGCAAAGGTCTCCAAAAAAATGTGTTTGATGCCATTCTCTCCGATCTACTTTTATCTCATTTTCAGTAGCCCGAGTACTTGGAGAGCCTTGAAAATGAACTAGTCAGCCACTCGCTATTGTGCCATTCTCTTAATTTTTCTGGTGCCTTGCCAACTAGTAAACAGGGAATGTATGTTTTCAAATTCTGTGATTTTTTTTCACTACTTGATATTGACATACGAACTATTGCTTTATGATTTAGCCTACTAACAATGATTAAGTTCACTCTTTTAACTCCTATACATGACTTTTAATTTTGAGCTCTTTTAATAACCTTAAATCCATGAAAAACAAATAGAATGAGCTGATAATTCTGCACAGTAAAATACACTTCACATATTTAGCTATCATGCTGTGGAATAACTCCACAATGTCAAGTAGCACACAATTAGTAAAACTGTAGGGGGAGGAAAAGGAGTGTTTTGATCCTGAAGAATTTTGATCCTAATCAGATTGAAATTTCAACGTTCTTGTAGTGCTTAATATCTTCAATCACACACAAAAAAAATCAAACTGATTCCAAAGTCAGGTTTTGCATTCTGTGACTGAAATAAAATGCTAAAATATACAAATGCATCTCGCTTTGTACAATAAACATTAACATCATTATAAAGTAAGATTGAGTCTAAAATTGTGTGATGGAATGTCTGATGTTTACCTAATTCTCAAACCAAAGCCAAGTAACAAAATGACAGAGCATGTAATAAGTCTTGGTTGTGTAAACACTGAAAGAAAAGGCAAAAAGCCAGCACAGCATCTTGCTTGTCCAAAGCCCTAGGCTATTACTGAAGGATGCCTCAACGCTGCCTTCTTGGCAGGAGAAGGTCATGGTGACATAGCATCAGTTCAAGAATGAGATAGAATTCTAAAACAAAGGGATGGTTAAAAAATAAACCACATTAACTATTTAGCTTTTCCTCCTACAGCTATTGGCACAATTCCTGGTTCTGCCCATGAAAGACAGGTTTAGGCATCTGATCATACTTCTGATATTTTGATTTCTATCTTATACTCCAGTTTATGGATAAAACTTAAAGAAAAAAACACTCACCAGTCTTTAGTAACTAAAAATACTATCTTTTATCATTGGTGCTCTCTTCATAGCACAGGCATCTGTACATCAATACATGAACCTGTCTCTAGCATAGGAAAACTAAAGGGGAGTCTTAGCTGCACCTGGATTTGACAACTCTGATCAACCGAACCAAGAACTGGGGACCATCTGTTCTCCCACTGGGCTAACTTGTGAGGTCTTTGTAAAGGAGTTCTACATAAACAATCACTAAGAATCACAGGAGTGCTGTCAGCATGCGAGGTTAGTAAAATTATACTAGGACTTAAACCTAGGAAGTTCAGGGTCTTTCTCTCAGGGTGTGACCAGAGACCTCTTTGATTTCTTTTCTGTAAGCCCAGTGTCACTGATTCTTCAGGTCAGACTGAGCCAGTCAGCATTTAGAGCTTTACTTTATAAATCACTCATGTTAGTAGTTATTTGGATAGCGTACCTCCTCCTCCAGTCCTCTCGCTCAGGAGTTGCTGACCTAGAGGTCGTGTCTCCTAGAGTCACACACTGCAGCTACCCAGGGCATCTGTGTTGCCTTAACTCAGACAGGTTAGAGTACAACCATCCAGCACCTGGAAGATAGACTGCTGAGCCCAACACAGATACATGCTTTGCATTTCTCTTTATTCCCAATTAATCCAGCCTTTTGTCTATAGTAGGGGCTGACTTTGTCTTGACACATGCCTAGGGTTCTCCCTGGGTCAAATCAGCAACAACTCCGAAATCTTAAGGAGCGGTCTGGGGAGGGGGCACTTCCTTCCTCCTTGTGACATTTCCCTCATCAGCAACCCTTAAAGCTTTGCAGCTATTGGATTTCAAGAAAAAAGGAACCTTGGAGTATAGAGATGGTGGCAGTTTTCCCTTCCTAGAACCGTACCCAGAATGAGAGAATCCTGTAAGAATTATTCTGGAGAGAAAAGGACTTCCAGATTGTACAGAAGACTAAGTGGACATAAAAGCCCACGGCCTACCTAATATACTTGGGGTAGGTGTTTTTAAAAACTACAGTAGCCTAAGTGTTTATTTCAATTTACTTAATTACAAACTTCTTACTTCTTAACACAACTAATATACAGCTACCTGGCATAATGCATCGCATGCTGTTTTGCATCAATAACCCCTACACCTCCCTCCTGAAGGCGTCTCATCGCCAAATGCAAGCAGACTGCTTAATGCAGGACTAATTAGTATATCCCCTTCCAGTCTTCGGGCTTCCATTGTAATTCCTTCCCAGCTCATTTTTTTCCACAACCGAGCATCAATCAAAGTAAGTGCCCTGCCTGCCTAGGCAACACAAGATGTCCTCCATGCATTTGTCATCTGCCACACAAACAAAGGCGGAATTTAATTGTTGATTTGGGTGTGCAGCCATTGCACACAGTAATGGAAGCCTCAAGGAAAGGAAGAAGGGAAGCAATAAAGTTTGGGGGGTGCCAAATGTGCATAGCACAGGGGCTTTTTCTGCTTTCGGATCTTACCCTTGTTCTGGCCTGGTCTTCAGGGGTTTAGCTGCAGCCTGCTCATTGGCTGGACTTCTCCCCAAGGTAAATGAGTATTTTCACTTCTTCCATATGAATATAAAAATTCCCATGGAAGGAAATGCACTTAATAGCTACCATGCCCGCTTTCTTTAGAAGCCAAGTCAGCCTATATCACACGCCTGGCTGTTAACTGAAAAGATTATCAGAGGAAGGAGGAAGAAGCCAGGATTTTATGAACGAGTGAAGCAGTATTATAATCTCTTCCCCCACACCCTCCATTGTCTCTCATTGTCTCTCTCTTTCTCTCTTCTGATGTTGGCTTTTCAAGTCAAAGGGAGAAATGACAGAGAACACGCACCAGACCTCCTCACCAGCAGGGCCTGCTCCACTTGTCACACAGTGGTCTGAAACAGCAACACCGACATTGCCTATAGGAGAGTCCCCTAGAGGAGCTTAGAGAACTGCAGCATCGGAGGCCCACCCTAAACACACCGCATCATAGTCTGAAATTACAAAGATCTCCCACCGACTCTATGTAAGCTAAAGACTATGGAGTACCATTCATACATTACTTAGAGACACTATTTTAGCAAGGATCAAATACATACTACATATCCACCTCAAGGATTTTTATTTTCCTTTGGATTTGTGTTGATTTGATTAATAGCAATAAAATGTGACAGTGAATTGGCTCTGAGGGTTTCTCAATCAGTGTTCAAATGTAATGAGTATATGATTACTTGATAAACTTGCTTTTTTAACAAAGATGTAAAGTTTTAAATATTTATGGAGGAAGTTAAAAGTAATCAGATGCAACTCAGGAAGAAAAAAGAGATTTTTTTGTGTGCTGTTTTACCCAGGTTAATATTTTCCTACATGTATTTATTGTATGTGTGAACATGAGCAGTAATGATTTTCCCCGTTCAAGGTTGAGTAACACTTCTGAGAACCTACTGCAATTTACAGCCCCTGTGGTATCGCTGTGGCTTTTGAAAACTAAATTACAGCCGGGCATGGTCACTCACGCCTGTCATCCCAGCACTCGGGAGGCAGAGGCAGGAGGATTGCTGAGTTCGAGGTTTGCCTGGACTACATAGTGAGCTCAGGGCCAGCCTGGCCTACAAAGTGAGAGCCTGTCTCAAAAAAAAAAAAAAAAAAAAAACTAAGTTACAGTCCCTACCTTCAAGAATCTTACATGCGAGCAGAGAAGACAGCAAGAAACAGCCACTTAGGAATGGGTGGCATAAAGTAAAGATTGTTAGCATGTACAAAGAAAGCAGAGCAACCCCAGAGGGGAGGGCAGTCAAGGGGAGGGAGAACAAGAGGCTCCACACTCCCCAGGAACTTGCAAGCAGACGGTAGCAGGCCCAGATGGCAAAGGGTACGATGGGGGTGTTGAGGGCCTTCAGGTCTAGAAGAGCATAGGAGGGGCATGACTGTAAGCACACAATCGCTTGTCTTTCAGCAAAGACCGAGCCAGAACTTTGAACTCATTGATAAATTAAGTTCTTCCATGAATTCTTATTCCTTATAGTAGGTATGGTTTTTTTTAAATAGTAGGTATGGTTTTTTTGTTTGTTTATTTTTTGTTTTTTTTAGACAGGGTCTTGCTTTGTTGTTCAGGCTATTCCTGAGCTCACTATGTAGCCCAGGCAAGCCTTGAACTCAGCAATCCTCCTCCTCCCAAGTGTTGGAATGACAGGTGTGAGCCACCACGCCCAGCCTTGTGGTGTGTGATACTCATTGATATAGGGCATGAGTCACCACATGCCCTGTATTGTTGTATGTGGTTACCGGGGATCGAACCAGGGACCTTGTGCTTGCTAGGCAGGTGCTGGAAGCACTGAACTCAATCTCCAGCCCAGTAGGTATGGTTTTTAAAAAAACCAAACTTCTATTTGGCAAAAAATAACCCATTGCTCTTATAAGACTTGATCACACACAGACCATTGCCAAATCATCCATTTTAGGCTGAATCAGTTAACATAAATAAAATCCACTCCAGAATAGCATCTTGTTATCTTTCATAAGTTATTTTTTGAAGTTTTCTTTACAACATCAACACTGTAGGCCAGGTGTGGTGGCACACACCTGTAATCTCAGCGGTTAGCAGGCTGAGGCAGGTGGACTGCTGTGAGTTTGAGGCCAGCTTGGGTTACAGAGTGAATTTAAGACCAGCCTGAATGAACTGCACAGCAAAACTCGGTCTCAAAAAGACAAAAAAAAAAAAAAAACCAACATTTTACATGTCTCAAAAGAAACTCAAAACCTTTCAAAACACAAATAAGCAGCACAGAACTTAAATCATGTATTTTTCTAGCATATAATAGTTTGTTTTAAACGTGGGGTTAACCAGAATATTCCAAACTCTTCATTCACACTCACTTCTTCTCTGGCTTTTTGGAATTGGTGTGGGACATAACACCTACAATGTATCTAGTTGTAAACAACCGAAAACCCAAGTAAAAATGACTTGAACTTCCTTTGTAATTGTCTTAACTTTCTCTTCATGATCAAGATACCGACAGCACTCATTAATCTCCAGTTCCCCACAGGGCAAGACCCTAAGTCAGAAAGTAGTGAGTCACTGTCTTGGTTCCTCTGCAACTCCCACCTGGTACAGAGAAGCACACTGTGTCTCATGGTCCAGGATTTCATTGATGGTCAACCCTAAGCCACACAGAGGCAGAGGGATGGAATCACTGTTTCTGATTGAAGCAATCAAGGTTTATCTCCCTGACGCTCTGATAGGAAAGCCATCAAACATAAAGCCCAAAATCTAGCTTCTGTTGTGCAGAACAAAGTGGCAGCATCTCTGTGGTGAACAATCAGGATGGCTCCCTCACGGGAAGGACCCGTAACATTTTATAACAAAGTACTTGGATTTCTAGACCTCAGTGTTACACTGCAAAAAATGGAACTGTCTGGGCCAATTTAAATACTACAGAAAGAGAGAGTGAGATCACCACTTATACTTTTAGTCTAGAAGATGTCCAGTAGGCTCAACAAAAGGACAGCATCCAGAAACACAGGGCCCACCAGACATAAGAAAATCTCCTCTAAGGTTCATTTCATCCCTTTCACCTTTTAAAAGGTCTTCCTCATCCAAATCAGTTTGGTGACCCTAATACTCTTTAATTTTTTAAAGAGGTAAGAATTCACCCAGCCCAAGTCAGACGTCTTGGGCTTCACAGGTCTATATGCCAATTTCTACATGGTTGCCACTATTATAAATCTATTAGTGAAAATGACTGATAAGCTTTACTCTCCCATTCAAAGGCAAGTAGAGGTAAATCCCTGTTTTTAGAGTGAGGGAACTTTTGTAAACTACCATCCATAGCAGGGACTGTCTCTGAGTTTCACTGGCCAGTGTTTTCTCATATTCCAAACTTACACCAACCACTGGCAAAGGGGGATCCAGCTATCAAGACTAATTGGGATGACTGCAGGAGGGGATCCATGGCAGACCTTGCTACTATGGCATCCCCTACCACTGGCAGAGTGAGGCACCCACAATACTCTTACTGAGTAACTGAATAAATCTACCATTATAAGAGTTTTTAAAACACTGTGCTTGGGCCGGAGATTTAGCTCAGTGGTTCTGGAGCCTGCCAAGCAAGTGGAAGGGCCCTGGTTCAATCCCCGGTTAATCATATACAACAATACCAGCCATAGTGACTCATGCCCACCAGCAATCAATACCACATACCGCAGTGCTGGGCATGTTGACTTACACCTGTAATCCCAGCACTTTGGAGGCAGAGGCAGGAGGATTGCTGAGTTTGAGGCTTGCCTGGCCTTCATAGTGAGCTCAGGGCCAGCCTGAACTACAAAGTGAGACCCTGTCTCAAAAAGAAACTGTCCTTGACTATTTTAGATTGACAAATGTTGAATTAGTAATAATAAAATTCTGATTGGACCAACATCAGCTTGAAAAAAATCCAAGAACTCGGATGTCACTTGTGCCAACAATTACTTTGATTCTTCCTGTCCCAGAATGTGATACTGACACCATCAGTGTTTAAAAGCCTTGGATTCCGATTCAGTGCATTATTATGAAGAAGAAAAGGGGGAATTTATTTTTCAAACTTAACACATTGACATGTTCTAAATCAATGAAAAGTTTTCTGCATGATTCAATATTAACAGTTAATAAAAATCTATCAGTTGGCAGTGGTATAGGACAAAACCTCTTCTGAGGTTGTAAATCACACAGATAGCAGTTCAGGCAGGGCCTGTCATTAGTGTATTAGGGGAAAAATCCATAGATGATGCATAGTCATTCATGGAACATCCACAGGTCTTTTGTCCTCAAGCTCGTAACTCACATTAAATATCAAATATCATTTAACTCTACCAAATATTGCTTGGCGTATAGATTTACAAAAAAAACCTAAAGACCAATTTATAGATGCCTGCTATTTAAGACATCTAGCTCACTAATTGCAAAATCTATAGGAAAGTCTGCATAGCATCAAAGCCTCAGCTGATCCTGTGAGCAGTTCTAAGTGAAAAACTGTCTCTACTGCAACTAAATAAAGCACTTAATGCAGTCTGTGGCTACAATGCTGTTTCTCCTGTGGGTTTTAAAAATGACCTTCCTGTAAGCATCAAGGACTATAACTTTTTAGATAAAGAAACTTGTTCTTGTTTTATGTCTATGTCAGGTTCATTCCCCTATAGCCCACAGTTTTCAAAAGCAGAGGAAAAAGTAATCCAGAATTTTTTTTAAAAAAAAGTCTGTTTCCAGAATGAAGTTCCCTGTCAGCCTGCCTTGGGCCTTAGGTGGAGAAGCAGAGATTAAAGAGTCAGTATTCTTTTTCATGTTTCATCTGCCAGTTTTGTGAATGTAGAAAGAGAACCAGTGGCTACAGCGAAGCACCCAACTGTGGTATTAAGTAGGAAGTGTGACTCCTGCACACCCGCCCTTACTTAAACACACATACTTCTACACACTCCCCGTTAATGAATTCAGAAATAATTTTGGAGTCTCTAGCAGAAGGCGTGTGCTCCCGGGCTCCACGGCCATGTAAGAAGGTAGCTCGAGGAGGGGGTGGATGGCACTGCAGATGTGGCCTCCTATCGCAGGGACGATAATGAAGCTCTTTGTTCAGCTGTGTGAATGTGAAGTGTGGCCTCTCCGATGAGCTCACCATTTCCTATTTATTCTATACTTACCTGAATACGCCAAGTATTGCAGCTTTTTAATGCATATGCAAACCACTAAAATGTCCTTTTGTGAGACAGTTTGCTAAAAGACCGCTTTTGATACGTGTTCTTCATCTCCTCTTCAGACTGCATTCGACTGCTTCCTTCTTTTTGGACACAACCAGCTCACTATTTAGACTCTGGCTTTGATTTTGTGGAACAGCCCAACAGGAAGGGACCATGCTTTCTTTTTTTTCTTCATATTTCTGAAGGCAAACTTGTACTGATTTGTTTTGATTTACTAACAGAGTTATGTTCCTGCCACAGACACTGGCTGCCTTTATGTCCTTTCAGCCATCAGTCTATGTCTGTAGACACAGTTTTCCCAAGCCAAACTGAAATCCCTCTGTTGTTAACTGTGTGCTGGTCCATGGATGTGTGCTACAGCTAAAAAGAAAAAGAAAAATAAAAAAGAAGCAGCAACTCATCGAGTCATCATGTTTGGAGGAAGAATAATTGTTCTCTACAAGCAGAACATTTCTTGTATGCCAACCACTAAGCTTGAACAAAGAGACCAGGTGACATTTTAAAAAGAATATTCAATAAAACTTAGCATCCCATCTTCATTTTTTTTTTTGGATGGGATATAAGTTTGATGTAAAGGTTACATGTCCTAAAATGTAAGCACATTGCAATTTTCTTTTGATTGAACTGGTTTGCCGCCCCCTTCACAGTTAGGGGTGGGAGATGTTTTGATTTAAAGCCAAAGAGACACTTTACTCATAGTTCTTCCGTTGTCAGATGAACACTGGCTCTGCCAGCAGGAGTTCTGGTTGTGTTTGTCTGTGCTGTGCGCTCCCATCTGCAAGGCCATCGCCCTCCTTTGAAGAGCGCAGACCATAACTCAAAAGATACCTTCCGCTTGAAGGGAGGGTGGAGGGTGTTGAGCACAGAATGTTAGTTTTTCTTGTGACAGTCACACCTGGCCCATTCAAGATAAACTATTTATTTTCCCCTTGGTCTTTATGTTGACCTTGTAAAAATCTAAGAAAAGGCCATTTAAGTTTTTGAGATTGTTAAAAGCTAATTCCCATCACACGCCATTAAAGATAACTCTAGATACGAATTCCACTGAAAGACACAGAGGCTGTTCCACCCAGAATTTTGGACCACAGAAAGTAAACTTTGAAATTAGCCAAAAAGATACCAGGTTACATTTTAGAAGCCCTCAGCCCATACATCATGGATGTGACAGCATGAATATGACCAGCATATATTATTCTCTTTCCCTAATGGTCTGTGCATGTGGTTATGCATTTACTGCTGAGCTTCTACCTATTTCTTGTCAAGGTACAATTAAACCGTTTTAGGGATCCAGAGCAGTTAACTTATGTTATGCTTATTCCTGTTTTTCTCTTCAAAAGGGATTGTCTGAAATAGCATGACACAAATATTCTCTCATTTCTCTCTGCTCTCTCAGCCTAAAAGTTTAAAATAAAAACAACAAGCCACTGGGTTAAAGAGAATCGAAAAGTTTCTTGGGTATTTTTTTCAAGTCCTCTAATTTATTACACACTAAAAATCTCTTTCAAACTGGCACCGAGGTGGCTTTTCCTCTTCAGCTGATTAGGACCACATGAGCCCAGGAAAAGCTCTGATCCTGCCTCTGGCACAGCTGCAATGATCCAGCTGATTTGCTAGAATGATTTTTTTTTCCAAGAAATAAGCTTCATCCCAAAGTCATAAATTTATATTCTGGAGACCCAAGCAAAACTTATTTCTTATTCATTTTAAAACAACTAAGTTTACATTTGTGATCTCCTTTATGAGACCTCCTAATAACGAAAAGCAACTTGGATGATAATCTGGTCTGCACATCATGGGTTAGTGAGAACTAACTTCGTCCTTTATCTCAGTTACCCAGCTTCTCAGGGATGCAGGGAGGCTCCTTCAGAAAACACCTCAGCTGTAAGAAAAAGCCATGATCTAAGACCACGCTAAGAGGTTCATCTTTTGAAAATTGTTTTGTCAGACAGGGAACAATTGTGGTTTTGATCAAACTTGATATTTTTCAGCTGCCTGTGGTAGGCTCTGGAAATCGTTTCTTAGCATTTGCCACTGAAACCTAAAGACAGCGTGGGACTCCCTGGGAACTCGCAGGCCCTGGCTCTTCAGTGCTTTTACACAGCCACTTCCTCGTGTCCCCTGTCCACACTTCCGCTGTCCTGCCTCTCTGGGTGCAGGTCTCCTCTCTTGCCTAGATGGTCCCTAGTTCAGGTTTGGTAAAGAAGACTTTCATTAATGTATTCGTGGGCTCTGATCATTTAGTATTTAGTTTCCCAGAAAACACAGATGAACTTGAGCAGATCGAGTCACCCTGCCTTGACTCACGGAGGTGACAGCAGAACAGCCCTTTAGCAAAAACTCCTTTCTGCCCCTTTTCCAGCACACATCTGTGAACCACCAGGGGGCAAATGTTCTGCTGCCGTCTATCTTAGAGTTGGCATTTTGTTTCCTTAAGAAAAAGTATATTTGGAAGAGAGGTGATCTTTATGTCGATTCTGCAACACCTAATTCCTTTGTTCTTCTACCGCTTTCTATACTCTTTGTTTTGGGGCTTTCAAACAAATATTTTCTCCATTCTGGTCACTTTTCCTTCCAGAATCTTCAACAAGGATGGTCTGATCTAGCTGCTGTGTCACTGTTTTCTTCAAGCGATTCTAAAAGGGGCTTCTTAGTCTCTTTGCTTTTGTTAATGTTGGATCCTTCATCCCAGACATAAAGCAGATGGGGTGATACCACCAACTGCTGACTAGAGCACTGTGTTTCCTCGGTGAGAAGAGTGGGCAGAATTATACAGCTCACCATTCCTTGATTAATAGTTAACCAGGTTGAGAGGATTTGAATAAAAGCACATCGTGTTTGCATGCAACGATGGTTTGACAGAAGAGCTGGATGGCACAGTTAGTATTTCACTGCAGTCAGCTTCACCACCCAGTTCTGTACCCTGGGAAGCCATGCATGCAGAAAGGCAGGACTTACAATCACTTACAAAAGGAGAATACAGTGCTACCTGTAGAGCCTTGACGCTAAGAGAAGGTGACAGTTCCAGACCTTAAAAGTACACCAAATTGTCCAGTAGTTTCAGAATGGAACTTGCCACAATTTGAAACACTCATCAAAACAAGGCTTTTTCCAACAACAGTGAAGGCATGATTATTAAGTTTCACAACCCTCTATTCTCTCATACTGTTAGGGAAAAAAAAGGAGAATGGGAGAAAAGCATCAAAATATGTGTGTTAATAGTTATAATACATGGAGATATGATCTGTGATCACTTTCAGTGGCAGAAGAGTGGCTGGGGACATGATAGGGAGAGTTTCAAAAGCCTTCCTAAAGTGACTCCCTTTTATCCATCCACCCCCCCCGAAAAAAATCAAAATGTACTTCATGAAACTATTGTATATGAAGCACTTATTAGCCGTAATTAAATGGACAATATGAATTTACTACGTCTTTAGGACTCTGGCTTGTTCTGGTTTAGAGCAAGATGATTAATGCAAATACATATTACTTGAGATAACCATTTAGCAGCTAATTTAGCCAAATTTATTACAGCAGTTAGAGGTTTTTCATTTTAGCAGACGGAGACAAGGACATGCCAAACGTGGGCCACGTAGACGAGGGCACACTGCCCTCTAGTGGCGATCTGGATGGTGAGCGGGGTGGGGGGCGCTGTGCAGAGTTGTCGGTGATCCGTATCCAGTTCACAACAGCAGCTTTTGCACATTTCCGGCACCCTTTTAAACCATCTCCATCCATAGCACTTTATTCAGGGGATGATTTACTGCACTTTCCCCTTTTACTAGCTCAGGAGTACCCAGGTACAAATCAAATCAATTTCAAGTTGGCAAGATTTTGGTTAAAGTATCATTTTTAACATCTGCATTTTAAAGCTCTCTTTCACTGGGTACCTAATGGCACCGTTTCACATTACTGATTGTTTTTACTTGTTCCTTCATTTTGAGCCATATTTTAGAGTCTGTGTGGAGCTGTCACTCTGTTTGGCTCTCGCCAAGTCAATTCTGTGCCTCCCTTAGGCCAGCATTTCTTTTTGACTTGATTCGAGGATTTATTTTGTTCCAACATTCAGCAGTCACACCAGAATTTCCCCTGACTGACCAATGTAAATTTAGTTCATCCAAGGACTATAAATTCTGTTAGACAAGATCAAAAGGAACAGATGTGTAAAGACTGCAGTTGATATTGCTCTCACTGAGGGGAAATGATCAAAGACAGAGGGGTACAGCATCTTCGGAACCATTCAGCTACCCAGAATCTCAAAGAGGGCTGCCTTGAAGCTATGAATAAATCATGCACGAATCTGCCCTCTTACCAAGTGACGTCAAGGCCATCGACAGTACCCACACCACATTAGGTATTCTGCGCACCAAGAAGATCTGTAGTCTTTTTATCGTTCCTCTCACACCATAGCTGCTCCAAACGGAATACTGTCTTACTACAAATGCCAGTAAACTGGCTCCACTGCATGGATGATTTCATTTTCCCGCCTCATGGCATCTTACACTCCACATGCAGGGCACCCTCAGGGTGGCACAGGGCCTACTGCTGCAGGTTTGCAAAGATGAAAATCATTTGATCCCAGTCTTCATAAAATGCCTCTGCTTTCTCCCCCCAGTGCTGAATAAGGGTCAGTGTGTGACGAAGTACTATCGCTGGATGCAGAAGAATGGAGGCTACATTTGGATACAGTCTAGTGCCACCATCGCTATCAATGCCAAGAACGCCAACGAAAAGAACATCATCTGGGTGAATTATCTTCTTAGGTATATTTTCTGATTCTTATTTCTGTCTTGTGTATAAGGTACGCAGCTGTATGGCTAACAGCTGACGTGTTATAAGTACTACCTCCCAACAGTGTCTGGTGTGGAATTTCATGGAAATTCTACCTTCTCTCTACAAGACTGCAAGAAACATAAGATCAACCTTGTTGGAAGGGACTTGCAAGGAAGACTTGAAAGATTTTCAGTTACTCTTCAGTTGTCAACTTTTGGGGCAACTCTGTAGAAGTTGCTTTGATTCCCTCACAAATGCTCAGACCAGAAAAGAAATGTGGACTTTTGCCAACAAATGAAGCACCCAAAAAGCATGTCCTTCTCCCTGCCACTTTCACTTGTGCTTTCCTTATACATATCAAGTAAAAGGAGGGGAGAGGAGACAGAGCACGGTACACTACACTCCTGGTGCCTTTCATCCCTATGATGCAGTCAGCCTATTCCATGGGGTTTCATTTTCTAGGCATTAAGATTTTGCTAGACAAAGTCAGTTGCTTTGCCAGAATAATGGTAGTCTCAGTACAAAAAAGTAAAGACAGTCTTATTTTGCTTACTGCTCTGTGATCCCAGGCCAGCTTTACTCCTCTTAAAATGTCCTCAAATTTGTATCTCTACTTAAGTCCAAGCTCAGTTGCCTCCTAAATTCTGGTGTAAGACTCCTTCTCTCTCCCACCTAGTGTTTCTGCTGTTAGATTCAAATAAGGGGGAAAGTAAGCAACACCAGCAGACAGGATGGCCTAGTCTGGGGACAAGCCTTCTGAGAAGTTCTCCTCAGATCCTGTTACGAAGCTATCACAATGCAGTATTTGGCTCAGCTTTCTCCCACTGTCATTCCAAGCTTTGGTTTCCGTTGTCCTAAAGCCACCAACCAGGGTTCGCCTGTGGCCTGAGCAGGAAAAACTCCGATGGGTATAACAAAGGGCAGCCAGTCCCCTTTGGCTGATAATTTCAACCTGAACCCCATCTGTCTTTGAGACAGCCACATTGAGCTGAGACACTAACAACTATGACTCATGAGTACACGGATCCTTCGGTGTCTCACACTTTGGCGATGACTTCAAGGCATGAGTGTGCCTGCTTCCAACGGCACATCGATCAGACACTAATGATAATGGCTCTAGAGAGGGCCTTAATGGGCACCACTTAAATGAGTCTTGATTTGTCTACTTTCTCTTTTTTTGACCTCTTCTGCTTTACATTAATTCTCTCTGAAGATAAAAAGTATGTGTATTTAATGTGGTTTTCTCCAGAGCTTGATTTTAATCCAAAGTATCCCCTGTGGTCACGGTATGTTCAAGATGGGTTCTGGTATCAAAAGTCCTCTTACATAGAGTTTCATGGAACAGTAACTTTAAAACTGAATATTATAAGAAACCATGTGCTAAACAGGGAAAAAATATTACGCACTTGACTTTTACTAGGCAAAGTGCCATAGGAAGCATGTGGCTATTAAGAATTAAACGCTGGCAACAAAGGGACAATAGGTGAGCGAGTTTGTTTCCTATGTTTATGTAAAGAGTACCGAAGCCATCTATATGGCTGTCACTCCCATTATGTGAGCCTCTTTCCCTATCTAAATCTGTCCTACTTCACAACTTTTTTCCAGCTTCACAACCTCCTTAAATGGAAGTAAGAAGGTAAAGAGAAGTCAGCCTGCACAACTTGGGATCAGCATCAGTGAGCTAGCCTAGAGTTAAATGGTTATAAGCTTATGAGTATTGCAAAACTGCATTTCATCAGTTTCCCTCCTGACAGGAGACAATCAGTTTAGGTATCTAAGACCAGCCTTCAGGATCCAGACTTTCAGTCTCAGGTGTGGTGGACCTTTTTTAAATAAGCTAAAGACCTGTCCTGGAGTCAGTGATAAAAGACATTCAGTGGACTGGTGACCTTCGAACCTGCACGGCACGGAAAGTAAATGAGACTCATTATAATAGTCTTTAGCAGAAGAACTCTGCCAAGCCTGTGTCCCTTTGGTGTCATTTTGTAGCTTGAGGATCTAGTAAGATATCCTTGCAGAATGCCAGCTACAGAATTTTGCTTTTCTTTCCTGGCATTCTCATCTTTTTTTCTTCCCTGAGCAATACTGTCTTACTTTTTTCCTTCTCAGAATCCCTCATTTATGGGTCAACACTTATCCTTCCCTCATCTTAAATTACTGCTCCTCAATCTGCTTCCCATCCCTTATAACACTTAACAGAATTACCGACTCAATATTCAAGTCTGCAAAGTGCTAAGTCCATCCTCCTGCCATTAGTCTTATTTGATTATCTAGAGGGAGCTTTGCTGTTGAAGCTAATTCACACTAAGGAGTAAATGCCTGATAATCCATCTTAGTGAATTAACCCTCCAAGGGACATTTGGGGTTTTAGAGTAGTTATTGAAACAGTGATTTTTTTTTCTAATATGGGAATTTCACTAGAGGTTAGCAAATGAGTCTGTAATCATATGTTGTAAGCCCCCACTTGCCTGGCCTTCGTGGAAGGACAGAAGAGGCAACTCCCATTTGGAGGCAGGATATCCTCCTTGTAGGTTCAGACCACAGGAGCCTGGGAGTGGCATTCTAGAAGACAGCCCGCTCAAACTGACCGACCCTGCTGTCTTTTCCAGAAAAGGCTTATTTCTAAATTAAAAATGGAACAAAAGTTAAGCACATTTGTGCAAATGGGGTTAGATCCATTCTGTGGGGACTCTCACACTGGGACTCTACCCACTGCAATCAGATTTCTAGCTAACAAGCCACAGGTGTACACCACATGAGCAGACGAAAATGTGATTGTAATGGCTGTGTTGACAGTTTGGTAGCCACAATCCCTGCATCCCAAGGTGCACCTGGGATCTGTCAGATCATTAGGCACTGAGGGCTCTGCACTCCCCCCAGTAGCTTCGGAGCCCTCTGAAGATCTCAGAAGCTAGCTGAAGGGGCCAAAACAAAGGTACTGAGGTAATGGACTCATTAGGAGCCCTAGCGAAGGTAGGGCTCACCAGGAGCTTGGGAGGAGTTGTGGAGAGAGCTCTCATCCTTCCAGCCCCTCGGGGGCAATACTGGGAGGAACGTCAAGCAGCTCGGCTCCCTGGGCCCCAGTGGTTCCTGATTACTTAAAAGCTTTTTAGTAGCTTTCGTAAGCATTTGTGTATTCAGTCATTCTAGCAGGACGCGCCTGTTCCCTGACACATGGAATCCAGGCTTCTGTAAAAGTTCCAGGACGAGCAGAAAAATCATTTCCTAGTTAGTCTTCTCAACTCCAGAAGTTTGGGGCCAGAAAGTGCAGAAGACAGTTCAGAACAAACCATGCAGAACGGGTGCCTGCGCTGCTGATGAAGGCCTCCCCCCTCCCCCCCACAGCAATCCCGAGTACAAGGACACACCCATGGACATCGCACAGCTGCCCCACCTGCCGGAGAAAACTTCTGAGTCGTCCGAGACCTCCGACTCCGAGTCAGACTCTAAAGACACCTCAGGTATTACAGGTACTACTTCTCCATGTTCTGTAATTATGACTTGCCTTAACGTGAGGGCTGGGCAGTGACCAAAGGGCCATGGCCAGAAGCCAAGCAAGTGGCCAGTTTTGTACTGAGGTATGGGTGCAGTGTAGTATTAGAGTTGCTTTCATCCTGTCTCTCCACACACACAAAGGCATGTATTTTTACAACCATGTAGAAGGAACCAAGAGGCAACCCCATCGCGAGCAGCCCTGGCGTCTTTCCTGGAAGCAGGAACCAGGGATAGCTCACTTGCTCCATGGCAGCCTGTGACTTCGAGTCCCAAAGGTACATAGCTCCAAAATGGGGTACTCGATGACATCAGTGTATGTTTGTCAGGGTGCTAGGGTATCGTTTGTCTTCTGAACACACACTGAACAAATCCATGCTTTCCCCTTTCTAATTATTTGGGGAAGCAGACTTCCCAAGTAGTCATTTAGAACACAACAAAATTAATACAAAAGCTTTCCCTGAGATCCCTAAACTCCTTCCACAGGCATGTGGATGGATGGCCAGGGGCTACAGAGTTCATCACATTTTACAGCTGCAAAAAAAAAAAAAAAAAAATCCAAGTCTTTTGTAACAAAGTCTCTTCTGCTACAGAAAGGAAAATGAAGGCCAGTGTAGTTAAGTGATTTGCCCAAGGTTCTAATCCAGGCTACCTCTAAAATCATCTCTGCAATCCATAAAAATAGCAACATCCCCAAATCTTCTGAGGTCGTCTTTCTTGGGAAAATATAGTCTCCTTAGCCTGTGGCAGATGGCTCTGGCTCTTCCACCAATGCCCTAACATTGGGCCCCGCACACCAGGCCTGTCAATTGGAACGCCTGTGCATCAGACATCACTTCCGGTGTCACGGTGACTTGAATGTCCTCTTCCCTACACTGTAACAATTTGAATGTTCTTAATATGGCAGAAGTACGAGCACAGTCTCTGCTCCTTATTTATATAGTGTAGAGCAGTAAACAAAACACGACAAACACTCTCTTTTCCCATGGAGCTTATTCTACTGGGTGAGAGAGAACCGACCAAAAAAGACATATAGTGAACAAGATGGCGTTTCATAAATTGTACAGAGAAAAAAATAACCACAGAAATAGGGCAGGTGGTTCTGAACACAGATTTATCAGGGGACGGCCAGAGCATTCCGTCATCTTTCTGGGTCCCCTACACTTTTCTCCGGGTTACCCGAGCATCTCAGGTAAGAATCACCTGGGGGCCTTGGGGAGCTGCAGGGTCTGGTCAGCAGCCGGCTGGGGCTGCAATGCTGCCCCCTCGCAGGGCACACGCAGCTGGACGCCCGCGCCCCAGGGAACTGCCTCTCACCCAGGCCCGGCTTCAAGTGAGCGAAGGTGGAGCCGCGGGGGGGGGGGGGGGCTCCCTGGCTCTGCCCTGCTAACGCGGTGTCCCCTCCTCTCTCGCTCTCTCTCCTCCCCCGCAAACCCGCCGCGGACCCACCAGAGGACAACGAGAACTCCAAGTCAGACGAGAAGGGGAATCAGTCCGAGAACAGCGAAGACCCGGATCCCGACCGGAAGAAGTCCGGCAGTGCGTGCGACAACGACATGAACTGCAACGACGACGGCCACAGCTCCAGCAACCCTGACAGCCGCGACAGCGACGACAGCTTCGAGCACTCCGACTTCGAGAACCCCAAGGCGGCGGAGGACGGCTTCGGCGCGGCGCTCGGCCCGATGCAGATCAAGGTGGAGCGCTACGTGGAGAGCGAGTCGGACCTGCGGCTGCACAACTGCGAGTCGCTCACGTCCGACAGCGCCAAGGACTCGGACAGCGCGGGCGAGGCGGGCGCGCAGGCCTCCAGCAAGCACCAGAAGCGCAAGAAGAGGCGGAAACGGCAGAAGGGCGGCAGCGCCAGCCGCCGGCGCCTGTCCAGCGCGTCGAGCCCCGGCGGCCTGGACGCCGGCCTGGTGGAGCCGCCGCGGCTGCTGTCCTCCCCGCACAGCGCCTCCGTGCTCAAGATCAAGACGGAGATCTCGGAACCCATCAACTTCGACAACGACAGCAGCATCTGGAACTACCCGCCCAACCGGGAGATCTCCAGGAACGAGTCCCCCTACAGCATGACCAAGCCCCCCGGCCCCGAGCACTTCCCGTCCCCACAGGGCAGCGCGGGCGGCGGGGCGCTGCACGTGGCCATCCCGGACTCGGTGCTCACCCCGCCCGGCGCCGACGGCGCAGCCGCCCGCAAGACGCAGTTCAGCGCGTCGGCCGCCTCGGGCCTGGCCCCCGTCGCGTCTGACCCTCTGTCGCCCCCGCTCTCGGCGTCCCCGCGGGACAAGCACCCCGGGGGCGGCGGCGGGGGCGGCGGCGGGGCCCCCAGCGCGTCCAACTCCTTGCTGTACACTGGGGACCTGGAGGCGCTGCAGAGGTTGCAGGCGGGCAACGTGGTCCTCCCGCTAGTGCACCGGGTGACCGGCACCCTGGCTGCCACCAGCACGGCCGCGCAGAGGGTCTACACCACGGGCACCATCCGCTACGCGCCGGCCGAGGTGACCCTGGCCATGCAGGGCAACCTGCTGCCCAACGCGCACGCTGTTAACTTCGTGGACGTTAACAGCCCCGGCTTCGGCCTCGACCCCAAGACGCCCATGGAGATGCTCTACCACCACGTGCACAGGCTCAACATGTCGGGACCCTTTGGCGGCGCCGTGAGCGCGGCCAGCCTCACGCAGATGCCCGCGGGCAACGTGTTCACCACGGCCGAGGGACTCTTCTCCACGCTGCCCTTCCCGGTCTACAGCAACGGCATCCACGCGGCACAGACTCTGGAGCGCAAGGAGGACTGAGGCCCGCGCCCGGCGTGCACGGGTCCGCTCGGAGGCATCGTCGGCGTTTTCGTTTTAGACCTTTAATTCTAGCACTTTGAATTCGAGCAGGTCAGCGTCTTCTCTCAACGCAACGGCGCCCGTTCCATCCCTTCTTTCTTTAACATGACTTATTCTTTCATGTAAAAGATATGTTTATTTTTCACCTTCAGAGGGTCAAATGACCAGTTGCCTGCCGTTTTTGTCTTCTTCTGAGGTGTGTCTTGGGTTGCTTTGCTTTCCTTTGCATCTTTATTAAGATGCCTTTAATGTGTATATGCCTCTGCCCTAGAATACTCGGTCTTGTGGTCAAGAGATTTCTCAAGTGACAACCTTGGTTTTTTTCATAAAGATCTTGATATGATCAAGATGGAAAGAGACAAGCATAAACAATGTGCCCTGTTTGACTAAGTCAAATGATACGGGGTGGTTTTTTTGTTTGTTTGTTTCTGTTCCTAATTCCTTTAAAAATAGGGGAATAGTATTTTAGAATTTTATGCAGAATTTAATTCTCTTTTTATGGTTAAGATTTTAAGATTTTTCTTACTTGCACATAAAAATAATTTGGGTTCTTAAACTTAATTTCTGGCCTGTGACTAGAATGTTTTTTTAAAAAAAAGTTGGACTAAATGTTAATTAATGAAACATTAACTTAATTTCTAAAACCATGGTGCTATCATTTATTAATCTGTAATGTCTTCATACAAAATGCAGCTCCTGGGCTGGGTTTTGGGGGAAAAAAAAAAAAAAAGTATGTTCTGTCCTGGTCTGGAGTCCGTTGCTGCAGTCTCCTTGGTTAGTTAAGACAAAAGCCCTCATTAACGTTTGCTGCAGGACTTAAAAGATTTTTACCTCCCAACTAACAAACATAGCCTCACATTAAATTTAATGGGTCAGTAAAGCCCTTTTGAAAAGGGGCTTTTGGAAAACTCAATCAAGTTGATTTGAGGAGCAGTTTAAGTACATACTGTCTTTTGTTGAGCTTTTTTTTTTTTCCTTTTCCTTACTCAGTCTAACTGAGGCTAATTTTGCAACTTCAGTAACACTTCGGAGTAAAAGAAGGAAAATATTTAACATGTTTTTGGTCTTTTTTTTGTTCATTTCTTACTGAAAGAAAAAAAAGGAAGGTTGTATTTTGGGGGACTGGTTTGATAGAATTTATTTCCCTTTGCTTATTTCTGGATTGAAACCAATTAAGTTTTAAAACTAAAGAATGGGTTAATAAGCTTCAGACAGATAACTGCAAATGAAAACTGCACATTAAGTAAAAAAGAAAAAAGAAAAGAAAAGCTATCCTATTTTGTCTTTGTTGCCAGAAATCAGTGTGGTGTCAAACACTCCAAATGACTGTCAAGTATAAATTCTTCCTCCACTTCATTTTTGGCAGCTGTTTGTTAAGGCATCTAATAACAGATGTGAAAACTGTAATGTGTACGATGTGTATGTGTCTTTGGCTGTCAGTCCCATGCAGTTTCAATGTGTGTTTCTATATGCAGTATATACTAAGCTAATGTAGTTGTTTTGTCCTCTGTCTTCTCTGTGCTCTATCTCTAGTCTGGAGTGGTACAGTCCCATTCCTGCAGTCCTAGTGAATCAGTGATTCTTGGGGGTTAGTGGTTTTTGTGTGGTGGCCTTCCTCTGTAATGTCACCCTATACTGCTTCTACTGTCTGTGAATTCTGTTTTACTTTTTAAAATTCCTGCTGTTGCTTTGCTGGTGTGTATTCTCCCTACCTCTCCTTTCTTTCCCTCCCTGTCCTATTGTCCCTCTTCCCTTCTCTACTTTCCTTCTCCCGTATCCAGAATCTTTTTCATTCTCAGAGATAAAAAGACTCTTAACTAGCTCAAGGTGAATGGAGCCATTTTTTCCACAACGGAATTCTGGGTATGACTCTCCTCCTGGAGTGCAAGACAAAGCACTGAAGAATAATGCTCAGATATATTAAATAAATCAATGCCATACAGCCTCAGTTGTTGACATTCCCAGAGTCCCTTGTGCTCTACCTATAAGCAGTGGGTGCTTTTCTTTGGTTTCCTTTCAGGTTGGCTTATGGAGCAATATATAAAGCAATTACCAGTGAGTCAGAAAATTATTTCAAAGGTCAACCAATGTTTTTTAAAAAAAAAAAAGTGGGAGGGGGTAATGGAATATATAATTGTCATATATATTTGTTTATTCGTGCAATGCTAATATAGTAACTTGGCTGTCCTTTGAATATCACTGTGTTGAGTGGATTCCTCTAGTACCTTTGATCCTGTGAGTTGGGCCAAAGCCATGGTGAAACAGTAACAGAAGGAAGTTAAATGCCACACATTTGGTAGTGACCTTACTTGAAGGATGTAAGTAGGTTTAGAAGGTGACGAAGTTTAAGAATTTAAAGATTAATTTTGGAAGCTCTGCTCTAGCTATCGAACAATCAAAGGAATGCACCTATCAGCTACAAAGAACAGCTAGACAGCTGTTTTTTTTTCTTTTTAAATGTTTCTGTGTTGTGTCAAAATGATTTCTGGTGATTTAAACTAACAGATAATCACAGCTGCTGTCTAAATCCATAGTGTTTAAAATTACAAAATGAAAAAAAAAACACTTCATTACCTGTGAAGACTGTGTCTGTGTTTTTAACTATTTCTTGTACAAATATATGAAAACTTTTATGAGGAGACTGGTGCCAAGTAGCTGAATAATGGGGAAAGGGATCTTCTGTTCGTAAAAATCTTAGCAGTGTTACCAACTCTACGATATATATATAAAAAATAATTAAAACGTTACAAAGCGACAGCTATGGTACATTTGTTTTGTGTGAAGCTAACCGGACCTAACTTCCTGAGTGCCTGGCTTATTTTGAAACATTTTTTTTCATTGACCATTGATAATGCTGCAATCAGAAATGTACATACTTCATTTACAACAGGGTTCTTTTTATACTTTTGTAGATTCTCATACATGTCACATACATGGTTGTCTTTATGTAACTTAATTTTTTCATCCGCAGGTGCCATTTTCATAATAAACTTCTCTTGGATTTGTTACTATCTGGCATCATTTCTTTTACATGTAACCATCCTAACTGATGAAAGCTGGTAGTATTTGTTTAAGCAGGTACCTTGGTCATTATTTATTTTTTTTAAAAAAAGGAAAAATGTTTTTTAAAAACTGCATTTATATTTTTGATAGTTTTGGAAAAAATATATAGCTTGTGTACTGATGAGGCTGACAAGGCACAGATTAAGATGCTAATCCAAATACTACACGAAACTTGCAACCATCCTAAATTTTCAGCTACCCAAACTCATTGTCATACTGAGCATGACTATGCACATTCTCAAGGCTGAACAGTAGGCCTGCAACATTAACCACGATGGGAAGTGTGCATTTTTTTTGCTTGATTAGTGCACAGTAAGTGATGACTGTTTTCATACATTAATCATTTAAAATGCACTCAGAATTTTCATTTATTACAATCTATAATGTATAACTAATTGCTCTATTGTTTACATTTTCTCTTTATATTAAGTATGTATTTTCTTTCTCCAGACAGGCTTAGTAAGTCATGGTTATACCATATTTTGGCCAGATAAGCGTGCAGCTTGTCACATGGTAAGGCAAGTTATCTGGTAACTCTCTAAGTGCCAGCTCATATATCAAAATTAAGAATAAGGAATGGGTCATCTTTGTTAAATTTGTGTTCTCCAAAAAGGTATGAAGAGGTATTACAAACTGGGCTGAAAAAAAGAAACAAACACATCTGCCAAAAAGCTATTTGCAATAATATATTGTCTCCCCAGCCTGTCTGCAGTGACATTTGCCAGCTTGGAGGTACTGTCTTTAATGGAGGGAAGCTTTAGACTTGTCAATATTGAACTGTGGTTTGGGTTATGGCCCCTAGAGTCCTCTACTCTGCCCTACATGCATCCTTGAAATAAGTGCTTTAAATTAGGAAATACCAGGACGTGCCTGGTAATACAGAATTAGTCTGCCCACCTCCCTTTCTAAAATTTATCTTTCCCTCTTAAAGTCAAAAAGATATATCAAGAGTGGGAAGTCAAAAATTGGTGAAGCTAAAAAGCCTTGAAGGGGTGACCAGGGTACGTGAGGAAGCCAGCCTAAATGCCATCTTAGTGATGGCATTCAGGACTTTGTGTGTGGCCGGGTTCCATCAAGGGACAGGGTAATGGATGCATCTCTCTGAGAGCAGATGATGCTGATGGTAGTTCCTTCAGTCCTGGGATATGCCGATGCTGGCAGTGAAGGTTGAAACAGGAAACCCAGACATGGTGAGTACATTACATCCGAAAAGTGGTGGAAATCTTGGATTCTTACCAAACCCAATCTTCTCTTAGCATCAACAAGTTCCCTTTTATGTGTACCCATCAATGCTAAAATAGGTCCCTAGTGTAATGAAGAACTGTCAGCCAGAATGAGTGAGTTCTGGGCTCAGACCCACTGATAATCAGGATGCCTGCCATGCCTACCCCAGGCCCAGCAACCTCTCCCTTGCCAGGCTGACAGCATCAACTTATCAAGACTCCAATTTACAGGTGATCTACAGAACAAAGATCAATAGCCAACTCTCTGTATCTACTCCCTTCTCCCTCCCAGCTGATACTGTTATAGTTTATTTGGCAGTGAACCAAAAGAAAAAAACTAAGTGAAATCAACAAGAAGGACAAGGGTGAAGATATATACTCTGAGCATTTAAAGAATGATTTTTAGTCCTTGTGGACTCTAATTTTTACCTGTCTTCCCCTTCTCCTGGACACCATCTATTAGTATTAAAAATGTTTAATGCAATTTAAAATCAACTTGGCCTATGCATTGCATCAATCACAGATAATTGTTTGTTCAAACCAAGATTAATAACCCTGTTCAAGACAAAAAGAATAAGGGACTAGAGGGAGAAGAATACCTTTGCCAGCCTTCCTATTGTGTAATTAAAAGAAAAAAGGCAAACCTTGTCCTACAGCATGACTTCCAAAGACTAATAACCAGCAGGCTTATGGAAGTTTGCTCATACATTAAGGTAAGTGAGTACTCTCACTTGCCTCCTAGAAAATGTATAAAGAAGGAATCTGACTTGATAAACTTCCCATGAGAACAAATCATGACCTATACATCTTCACATCATCTCCCAAGTGCCAAGCTCAGTAATTTACAAATAGTGTTGACTGAGTACAGATAGATGGTGATGGACAAGACAGGTGAAAACGATACAACAGCTTGAGTTTGTATCAAGAAAAGAATGTGAAAATGGATAAAGCAGAAAAGTGATTCATTCCCGCCTCCTTGGATAGTCCATAAGGCTGGCACAAAACTGTCCATAAAAACCATTAGAGGGTGGTTAAGTGTGTGTGCCCGAAGGACTACCCTGCCTCTATGCTGCAGTACTTTCAGTAAATCAGAAAGTGTTGCAGAGAGACAGAGAAAGAGACAGAATCACAAAGACAGAGAGAGGAAAGAACTTTAGGACTTGGTAACTATGTTAATCATGATTAACCATTTCCTATGGACAGCTAAGAATATAAATTTTAGATTTCACACTTACTTTATCCTCACAGATGAGCACAAGCTGTAGAAATACAATGATCTATTAGAAATCTTAGCAACTGACCTGGACTTTCTCATGTAGAAATCACATCTTAGTAATCTTAGTGCTGAGCGTCTTTCTAGCATACTATTGGATAGTTATAAACTTATGAACTGGAAGCTGATCTCTGGAGTTCAGTGGACAATCTAATCTGAATAACCTACAAATAGGTGACTATGGATGTCAGTTTCAATAATGCTCTAGACTAAATGTCACTTGTTCTTCCCCACATCCCTCTGATGACATTATGGCAGAAACTTTACACACCCTAGTGACCCTCGTCTGAGACTCAAAGCCTCTACTGGTTTCTTAGGGCTGCCCAGTACCACAGACCAGGTGGCATTTAACAGTGTAAGTGTGCTCTCTCACACTTCTAGAGGCCAGACCAGTAAAGTCAGGGTGACACGGAAGACTCTAAAGGAAAGTCTGTTCCATGCTGTTCTCCTCACTTGTGGCACCCACCACCCATCCTTGACATTTCTTAGCTTGTAGATGCATCTCTAAGTCCTTCAGATGACCATCTTCTCCCCACACATCCCTGCATCTCCACATGGAATCATCCCGCCATCATCGCCATTCTGCGCCTCCTCTCCTGTTCATACTAGACAGGACACTCTTCACTCTAGATTAAAGACTCCAAGTACTCCCTTATGACTTTCTCTTCACTAGATCTTCAACACTGTGCCATGAAAATAAGGTCACACACAGAAGTAATGGGGATTGAGAGCTCAACATTTGGAGGGACACAATTCAACTCATAAAAGTCCCTATTAAAATGTGGCCTCGCTGGAGATTTAGCTCAAGTGGTACTGCGCCAACCTCGGACACACATGGGCCCGAGTTTGATCCCTGGTACCGCAGAAAAATAAAATAAAATAAAATGTGGCTGTCCACAAATCATGGATGCAGAAGTAATATTGTGCCTACATGTTAGAGAAGTCCCATGCTGTCTCTCACTCAAGTCCTATGCTGTCTCTCACTCAAGAAGCTGAGCTCTTATTAAAACTGCTCATGGGCCAGGGATCTAGCTCAGTGGTACCATGCCTTCCTCACAAGTCCAAGGTCCTGAATTTGATCCCCAGTATCAAAAAAAAAAAACTGCTCATGATGGCAGCAATTCCCTAGCACACAGATCACTTTATCATCTCATCGTAAGTCTCTGGTCAAGCAGAACTCCTAGGTCAGTGATGGTGAACCTGTTAGAGCTTTCAATGATACAAACAGCTTGCTACGGCACACATGTCATAGTTCTGCCACTGCTGTTCTAGATCTTAGCAGACTTCTATTAAAGAAGGCTTCCCACTCCCTGCTATGTGTACAGCCTTTATATAATGCAGGCCTGTATCTAGGTAAAAAGTGTTTTAAACCCATTTGTTCACTAGGCCTGGAAGGAAAGAAAGAGCCTGTTCCTATGAAAACACTCAGCCATTTCCACTGTGTTGTACATACACTTCACACAACTCTGCTGGTTAGGAGATTGAGCACTAATATTGATACAGTCCTGTCCTACAGGCACATTATACATCTATAACAAACATACCACTAGGCTATTCCCTTGTAAGTAAACTAAGGCAGAGAAAATCTAACCATGAGAAAGAAATGGAAACAATTAGAAATAAACCACCATAGTAACTACTGGATGGGATTAGAAGCACCAAGAGTCTTCATACGTACAATATAAAATCCACTCAAAATTAAAGTCAGAATTATGAAATCAAACATCAATTTTCTGAAAATTTGTAGGCACACTTTAATTGTCTTTTGTAGACCAAAATCAAGGAGAGCAGTCCAAATACATTCACAGAATGTTTGTTCTATCTGAAATTAGAACTCATAGCCCTGAATTCCTAATTGTTGTCTTATATTTTTCTTGGAAAAAGTATATTTCTTTTTCATTCTTCCATTCATCTCTCTCCTTCTGCAGTCATGAAACACTACAAAGAATGACCTAGGTTAATGTTGAGAGAATTTTTCTGGAAAAATGAAATCAATTTGAGTTTTTAAAATAGTATATACAAATGATGAAAACTCAGAGGGGGAAAATAGCAGAAGGTAAGGAGGTGTCTTCTCGTGCTGAGGAGTGCTCAGATTTATAGCTCAAGTGTCACACACAGGATGTAATAACCATACGACCCCCCTACTGCCCCCAAACAAAGCCGTTATACCCTTGATGAATTATTAACTTTAGAGTTTTATCTGTGCCATGAATAATCTCAAACTTGGGAGTCTCAGGGTACAGTTCATAAACAAATAATTATATCACAATGATAATTTTTCAAGAACTGCAACATCAATCATGGCCATGTTATTATCAAGTACATTTTCTGGTTGCCTCTATTCATCAAACCCTCCTCCCTCTCCACCCTTATGCACCACAGAAGCCAAACTCATCACGGGATTGCCTCTTATTTACACATCACTCAAAGCAGGACAGAGCAGGGACATACAAAATGGACCAGCCCAGCATTTATGAGAGATGAGTTTTCATTAAGAAAGTTCAAATTAAATGCATTGAGAAAGATGGAGGTGAGAGATAATTAATTATTCCAGACTCCCCCAAAGAAGCTGTCTTTGAAAAGATCTCATTCAGAAGATAAAAACAGACAGAAGCTTTATTCCATTTCAGGCAGTACTACTAAAGAAAAAGGAGTTAGTCTTGGAGAGCCAAGGAAAAAACAAGATACAGGTGTGTGTGTGTGTGTGTGTGTGTGTGTGTCTGTGTGTGTGTGTCTGTGTGTGCATGTGTGTGTGTATCTAACACTCACAGACATACAGAAGGTGTGCCCTGCTCTGCAACTCCTCCTCTAAGTAGGAGAGGCAAGAGGAAGTTGGTACAGATCTCAGAAAAGGTAGAAATGTCTTATCAAATCATTAACAGAGCCACAGAGGAGTCTTGGTTCTGATCTAAACCACCTCACTCTGACTATAACAAAAGGCTAGTATTTCCAAACAAAATAACAGTACGAAATCACTCTCAGCAGAGCTACTTTTCTTAGTGGCTTAACATCAGTTAAGGTTAAAGGGCTACTTGGATAACATGTCCATCTCACAATTCAAAAGAAAAATAAATGGCTAACAAAGCTGTATAGTGAAAAGTTGCCTCTTAAGAAATAAGACTGTGTAATCAGGTTAAGTCCAGAGTACACTGGTGTTTGCCATTAACTTCTGGTGCAAGACATCTCCCTCACTGATCTCTGCTTCTCACATGGGAAGCTTTGGAGGTGAAGCAACAGACGTTAATATCACCAAGAGGGAGAATATTAAAAACCCTAATTGGACTGATCAACTCCAAGCATCTATGATAAACCAGTGCCCTAGGAATACCTCAGTAATAGGCAAAGCCAGAGTCCACGTTTAGACTTGAGTCTTTCCTCCTAGATATCAAACTATGGCAAGGAGAAGGTGATGGTGGTGCTCAGCCAAGAGCTGCAGAGCCAGCACAGTGACGGGTGATGACCTCCTGAAGAAGCAGACCCCTCTCCCTGCCCTCCTTACACACAGTGCTGCTCTCCTAGCACTGTCCCAGCTCCTCCGTGGCCAAATACTTGCCCTTTTGCCCATCTCATCAGAGCTCCTTTGGGGTCTGTGACACTGTTCACTGGGGTGAGGGGCAGTCTGAGCCCTCTCTACTCCCACGCTGCTTTTTACCCGTCATCGCATCCAGCATGGTGAAGCTTACAAACCATCCAAACGGCCTTTCAGAAAATCACAGAGTGATTCAAAAAGTGCATATAAGTCAACAATTCACCCTCCTTTCCAATCTCAGTTCTCTGGTAGAAATGCTAAGTGCTCTGAGCTGGACTGATAAAAGCTCAGCCTGTCCCCTCCCTTTCTGGTGACTTCCTCTGCTAGGGGAAGCTGAGCAGAGGGGAGAAAAAAGGATGAATAAGAAGGTGACGAAGGCCCACATACCAGTCTCCACTGGGTAAGTCCTGGAGTCTTCCAAGAAGCCTGGGTCCCACATGCCTAGGGTGCATGGATCTCAACAGATACTTCTCTTTTAGAAAACTAAGTACTTATAATTATTTAAGGACATTTTCCCAAGGTAAAACTGTAACTGTTATTCCTTTAAAAGCATTCTCTTGGATGAGGACACTAGCAATTATTTTTTTCATTTTGAACATTCTGAATAAATTAAAAGGAAGCTCAGATTTATTCCTCTAGTATTTTTTACCTGACATCCCTCCATGCTGCTATGGATATTTATATAGAGTTGCCCAAGTTGGAGACATTTTTCAGACATTGATTAATCTATAATTCTTTGAAGTAGGGAAACATTATTATCTCCACTTTACAGATGTGGAAACTAAGACACAGAGGTTAATGACTTGCCCATAGGTCAAACATCCAGTCAATTGCAAACGTGGGCTTTAAACAGAAGCTCCTCTTTCCGCGCTCAGGCTTAATTTAAGTCTGTTCTTAGTTCATCTACCCTATTCACATCACAGCCGCCTCCTATGTCTGGCCACCTCTTAAATTCTGCCTTAGGGCCCTTAATATGTCCCATGAAAGGCCAGTGCTCCTCTTCCCTGCGGTCAGCACCTGCCCTCTTCCTATTCATGCCTTTGCTCATAAATAAGAAATGACAACTCCGTGGGTCTAGAGTATTTTGAGATGGTTTTGCATCACTAAATAGCACTATTATTTTCTTAATTTTTTACTGATAAATAGAAGCCGTATAGTTCTGCCTAAGTCTAGAATCTATAGAGTTTTGCTTAATTTCTGTCAGTGAGCTACAATTAATTTACTCAGGACCTATACAAGCCGGGCCAGGAATATAAAGATGAATAAAGCATTACCCTCTGCCCTCTACTTGTTCATAGAGGAAACAGAGACAAAAATGTAAAAGTTAATCATTACAACAGCAGGAAAAGTGACAAGACAAACATATCGCCTCTGTGTGAGGGGTGCCCTGAGTGATGGTGAATAACTCTGGCTGTGAGGGCAAAGAAGCCCCCTGGGACGAAGTGATGTTTGAAGTGGGACCTGATAAATAACAAGGTGTTAATCTTGAATGCTAGAGAAGAATGATCCCAGAAGGCACATGCGTCCTCCGAGGCAGGAGAGAGCTTGCAGATACTCAGTAAGCTGAAGTAGGAATGTGCGGGGAGAGAGGTCAGATTTGTGGCTTTGGGAGCCAGTCCTTGTCCCCTAAGGCAGGGAAGCAGAAGCCCCTTGTTCTTACCTACGTCCATGCTGCCCTTGATGGTTTAGATCTAAAATGTCCCGACTGGCTCCTGTGCTCAGAGACAGAGCTTTGGGAAGGTGACTGGACCACGAGGGAGCTGCAGTCAGCAGTGGGTTCACGCGTTCATGAGTGTGCAGCTGAATGTGCTGTCAGGAGGTGGGGCCTGGCTGGAGGGGGCAGGGCGCCAGGGGAGTGGCAGGCACGGTGTCATCTTGTCCCCAGACCCTCCCTTCTCCCTCTCTGCTCCCTAGCTGCCATGGGTGAGCAGCTCTCCTCTGCAGTCCCTTCCACCATGCCATTTCTGCCTTGGAGCCAGCGGCCTTGAACTGAAACCTCTATACCCACAAACCAAAATAAATCTCTTCTGTAAATTGTGGGTGTGGAGTATTTTACCCAGCAATGGGTAAGTAATATATCTCCCCACCAAGTCTCCTTTTGCATTGGCTGGACTACATATCACTGGGGGGGGGGGGCTTTTTCTTTTGCTATTGTTTTTGATACAAAAAACCCACGTGGATGAGCAGCAGACCTGCGGGCACCTAGCTTGAATGTTATGCTGAGGAGCTTGAGTTGTGTCCTGGAGGTGGTGAGAAGTTCAGAGGATTTTGTAAGTAACACAACAGGAACTTTTATTGAAAAGGTCACTCTGACAGCACTTGAAGGATCGACTAATACTCCATGTAACAAAGAATGAAGGCTTGAGAGAAAACAGTAGTGGGGGTGGCAGCAAAGGGGTGGGCTGAGACCCTTAAGGAGAAGGTCTTAGTAATGGGTTGCACATACAGTGAGACAGAGACTCAGAGGAAGGAATAAAAGATGACGTGGATTTCTGGTGTGGGTAGGTGAATGAATGTCCTTATCAAGGTAGAGAAAACAATAACAAAGGAAAATTTAAAGGAATGAATAGTTCAAAGTTGAAAGTTCCATTTTAGATATGGTAAATTTTAGGTACTTACAGGAAATCCAGGTAGAAACAGACAGTGAGTAACTGGAAAAAGTAATTCTAGAGCTCTGGAAAGACACCTATCTAAAAGTTGTTACTTTCCTGTCTCTAGGACAAGTACCTAACACTCAGTACTTACAGGAGGGGCAGTTTATTTGGCTCACAGTTAAGAGGTATTAGTCCATGGTTGGCTGGCTCCAAGCAGAAATGGCATGGCAGAAGGACACTGCTGAGGAAAGCTGCTCAACCCAGGGCAGCCAGGAGGCAGAGGAGGGAGGAGCCGGAGATAGGGTCACATTTCCAGTGACCCACCTCTTCCAACCAGGCCCTACCTTCTAACAGCATATTTAGCCATGAAGTCATCATTGATGTACTAGCACCCCTGTGATACAGTAACCTTCCGAAGAGTCCCCCACCTCTGAACACATAGTAATGATATTACATAATAATGATATTACATAAAAAGGAGAGTACAGAATGTCCCAGGGTGGAGCTGTATGGAATGTTCAAGGAGTAATCAGGAGAATGCAAGCCAAGCACCCAAACTGAAAGAGGAAAGATCCCAAAGGAAAAGAGGAGTGCTATTCCAAAACTAGTACAGAAAAAGGTTTCAGGGCTGGGGATTTAGCTAAGTGGTTCCAATGCCTGCCTAGCAAGCACAAGGTCCCTGGTTTGATCCCTGGTAACCACATACAACAATACCAGGCGTGGTGACTCATGCCCACCAGCAATCAGCACCACGTGGTAGGTCATGCCTGTAGTCCCAGCACTCGGGAGGCAGAGGCAGGAGGACTGCTGTGAATTTGAGACTAGCCTGGGCTACATAGCAGCTTAGAGCCAGCCTGAACTGTCAAAGGGGAGAGGGGAGGGAAGAAGGAAGGAAAGAAGGAAGAGAGGGGGGAGGGAGGGAGAGAAAGAAAGACAGAGAGACAAAGAAAGAGAGAGAAAGAAAAGGGAAAGGAAAGGAAAAGGAAGGAAGAAAACAAAGTAATGAAGTAAGTGACTGAGACTTTACTCCTCAGAGAAAGGATGAGTTTGATCTCAGACATGGATGAAACTGAGGTTGAGTCCTATGGAATCATTAACTCCTTATTCAGCCACTGTGCTGCCCACTGTGGGACACAGCACGTACTGAGTCAAGCAGCCATCTTCAAATAAACCGTGAACCAATGTCTCTCAGCCCAACATACACAAAAACGTGCCTCCAGAGGATCACTCTGATTTCGTGACCAGGCCTTGGACAGAGTCACCAGGCTAACACAAAGCAGGTCATGCCCTTCTCCCAGCCCATCTTTTCCCTTTCTCTTTTAAATTTTTATTAGTACATGTTTGCAGTATATAATGGTTACATTCATTGTGGAGAGCCAGAACAAATACATATCTCAATCCTTCCCCCACACCTGCATTTTATTATTTATTTAATAAGTCTTTATCAGCTTTATTTCTTTATAGGCATCAGATTTATTTAAGTCTTTATCAAGTTAATTATAAGTCCACATTAGCGACCAGACTAATAGGTAAAAAAAAAAACCAATTATACTCAAACAACCTACTTTTCTCATTGCAGAGACAAAAATAGTCAATACTTACAAGTTAAAGGAGGAAATGTATATTTTGGGGTTTTGGGGGAGTATTTGTTTTTTGTTTTTTGAGACAGGGTCTCGCTTTGTAGTTCAGCCTGGCCCTGAGCTCACTATGTAACCTAGGTAAGCCTTGAATTCAGCAATCCTCCTGCCTCTGCCTCCTGAGTGCTGGGATTACAGGCGTGAGCCACCACACCTGTTGGAATGTATATTTTGGCTTGCAGTTTATAAAGTTTTTGGTCCAAAATTGGCTGGGTCTAAGGAAGGGTGGCACGGCAGAAGAAGAAATAGCCTCTGGAGTCACAGGACATCCATGGATAGCAAAGCAGCAAGCAGCAGCTACCTCTCCTTTCATCCGTTCCAAACTACTTGCCTTTTGGGTGATTCTACCCACATCTACATTGGGCCTTCCAATTAACCATATCCAGATCTAGACTAAAACAAGAATTAAATTAATTTGCTAACCACTCATCCTTAATCCCACTATCACACCATCAATCCCAGCATCACACACCTGAGATACAACCATCTCCAAAATTCCCACCTATGACGACATGAGGCATTTTGGGGACATCTAAATACAAACCATAATGATACACTTGAGACATTGGCCATGCTGGTTTACAGTAATTTTTTTCTTTTGCTTTCGCTTATTATCTATCTTTTCTTTTCCTTTTCTCTTTAAAAACAGCTGCCCTCCTGATCCCATGGCACAGCTTCCAGTGTCTTACTCATTGCACTACAGGCTATTACACCTTCCTTTGGCTCTATCTTGGTAAATTTGTTTACTGCCCACATCATCAGCCTCGGTAATGCTGACTCACATGGCAGCTATGACAGCAAATTCCACTGTGACAAAGACAGTCAACTATCCAAAACCATTCCTGTTTTTCTCCTATGTAGCAGTTGAGCTAGGCACAGTAAGACAATTTATCTCCCAAACTCTTTTGCAACAGGAAATAACCACATGTCCAAGTTCTAGCCCATGAGATTGGCGACCAGACTAACAGGTAAAAAAAAAACCAATTATACTCAACCTACTTTTTGAGAAGGCAATAAACAAGAAATGGTTTCTCTTTTTATGTTTTTTTTTTATTTTAGCCTGCAACACAGACATAATGGCAGTTATATTACATCATGAAGTAACTTTAAAAATAGAAGTAGGTTTGGATAGGAAAATAGAGGACCTCTTTTATACAGTTCTCAGTTTTGTTTTTTGAGGGTCAAACTCAGGACCTTGTGCTTTCAAGGCAGCCAAGGTGCCACTATGCTAAATCTCTGGCCCTAAGGACCTCTTTTTTTTGAGACACGGTCTCACTTTGTAGTTCAGGCTGGCCCTGAGCTCACTATGGAGCCCAGGCAAGCCTGGAACTCAGCAATCCTCCTGTCTCTGCCTCCCGAGTGCTGGGATTATAGGTATAAGCCACCACGCCCGGCACTGTGGTATGTGATATTGATTGCTGGTGGGTGTGAGTCACCATGCCCAGCATTGTATGTGGTTACCGGGATTGAACTTAGGATCTTGCACTTGCGAGGCAGGTGCCAGAACCACTGAGTTAAATCTCCAGCCCCCTAAGGACCTCTTTTTTGAAAATCATTCAATAGCAGCCATAGACTACCTATTTTTCAAGTATTTTTATATGAAACTTAATAAACTTTCATCTTGTTTATGTCATGGGGTTATTTTGTGACTTATCAATACTTAAGTGATAGTTATTATGGTAGATGTATCATATTTCTCCTTTGGCTACTGGTTATTCATCACTAAAGCCAGGTCACCAGGTCTTTTCTGGACATTGTCTTTTCACTTTCCTTGTTCCTTACATATTGCAGCACAAGGGTGGAAATGGCAAGAAAAAGTCAAATGTGGAAAAAGACAGAAGCTTTAATATTGTATAGAGGATGTAATGAGGTTCTTTAACTCTTTAGTAAATGACTGACAAGTCAGGATTCTAGCTACATATCCAGAGAAAGAAACCCACAGAAATACGGAAGAACTTCCATCAAAAATAAAATAATTCAGGGCCAAAAATTTAGTTCAATTGTTCCAGCACCTGCCTAGAAAGCACAAGGTCCACAGTTTGATCTCCCAATAACCACAATGCCAGGCATGGTGATTCACTCACGCCCACCAGCAATTACCACCACAGACCACAGTGCCAGGTGTGGTGGCTCACACCTGTAATCCCAGCACTCAGGAGGCAGTGGCAGGAGGATTGCTGTGAATTCAAGGCTAGCCTAGGCTACATAGTGAGCTCAGAACCAGCCTGAACTACAAAGCGAGACCCTGTCTCAAAAAATAAAAAAAAATTTTAAAATAAATTTAAAAAGATAAAATTAATTCAGGTCACAGAGAGAGTCCAAGAAAGTTCTCCTTCCCATCTTTGTGAGGTAGTACCTCTTATAAAACCACTGATCTCAGAAACACTGTGTGAACTGTTCTTCGGATTGTCACAGCTCAAAGAAAAGGCTTAAAAAGTCATAAATCTTCTAAACTCAGAGCCTGAATCTAGGAATGTCTTCAATGAACTTCTATTACCAGATTGTAGTCAGAATGCTTCTGGGCACACTGATAACCTGGTATGGCATCAGTGAACTAGGAAACTTTCTTAATAGAAGCCAGACTAGTAAGGTGAACCTAAAATGATGCTACCAAACAACCCGCAGTTATTTGGAGACACGACACACTCTTCATTGGATACTTTTAAGTATTTTATAATATAAGGACGTAAAAATTTTAAAGACAATTCCAAAAAGAACAAACATCAGGATATCACAGGAAAATAATCACAGCTACCATTTACCACATGTCAGACATTTCAGGTTGGCACCTGACATTGACTCTCTTATTGCATCCCTATGACCCTATAATGGTAGAGATTACTATGTTTTTCTATTTTCCAGACTTAGAAAACAAGACTCAGAGAAGCTAACTACCTGCCCATGGTCTTCTAAGTAATAAGTGGTATGCCACAGTAATATCCCAGGTCTTCTTTGCTCCAAAAGCTTGATTTTAAAAAGCCACTAGGCTTTGCCCTCCCTGCCCCAAACACCTCCTGAAGGCCATAGCACCTATATTTTTTTCATTTAAATACTTTTAAAAATATAAATTTCAAGATAAAAATAAAAAATTACTCAAGATAGAGTTGCTTCACAATAAAATTTTGATTCATCGGTTTTTAGATTTTTACATTTAAATTCCCACATAATACAGTCTACAAAGTTACAAAGCCAATTAATTAAAAATTATGAATTCAGAATGCCAGACGTGGTGGCTCACGCCTGTAATCCCAGCACTTGGGAGGCAGGGACAGGAGGATTGCTGAGTTCGCGGCGGCTTGCCTGGGCACCATAGTGAGCTCAGGGCCAGCCTGAACTACAAAGCGAGACCCTGTCTCAAAAAGCAAAAAAAAAAAAAAACTATGAATTCAGACCCACAATGATATAAAAGGATTTAAACATGTCTCTTAAAGTTGATGGAACAAGTGGGAAGAGAAAGGTAAAAAGGTTATAAATTATCTGAACATGATTGATAAACATGAACTAATGTGCACATACAGAAAATTGCAGTGGGAAGAGAAAAAGATGTAAAATGAATTAAGATGGGTATATACATGTTCCAAATACCCACAATGAATATATTCATATGTAATCTAAATATGCACTAATAAAAAAGAAAGTTTCATTTAATAAATATATGCTTGGTTTTCAAGTTTAGAACATTATAAAACAGATCATCTACTGTACTTTAGCCAGTCTCAACAATTTTCTACGACTGAAAAATTTCAGATTCAGAAATATTCTCTGACAACACACGTCAGAAATCACTACAAAAAAGATACATTAGATAAAGCCTATTTATTAGGAAATAAACTTATAAATAAAAAGTCTTACAACAGAAACTATGAAATATCTGAATAATGAAAACATTCTATACTAAAACATCAGGTTTTCAACAGCAACATTCTTTACAGGGAAATATATAGCCCTCAAATTAAAATGATAACGATAAAATTAACCTATGGAAACAGAAGGTATGGAATAATAATAATAAACTCAGAAATGAGTTAATGAAAATATTTCAAAGAACACAAACATCAGATCACTGCAAGAAAACAATCACAGCATTCATTTTTAGATGACTAGAGCATTTCCTTAAACTACTCTTGGAGGTAAGTAGACAAAATAAGCAAAATGAGGAATATTTTTGAAACACCATCAAATCCAAGCAAAAAACATATATAAGCCCAGGATCTCTAATCTCTGGTCTTAGAGAAGGACTGTGAAGAAGTAAAAAGAAAAAGTAACTCTGGTGTTTGGGGCTGCTTTGCACTCAGAGGGACTGGACAACTCTGAAGGGGCTCGGCCGCATGGTGGTTTGGGGATTTTCAGTGGTTATGGGGAAAACTAGGTTTCAGGAATCCTTACACTATAAGCACTATTATTAATTTTTCATGTAATAGAATCCCAAATTTATTAAAAAGGTGTAAAACACTCTCACAGGGAAGATAAACTTGACAGACAAACCTCACTGCCTGAAGCCCAGCTTCAGACAATCTTCACTGAAGCCTTTGTAGAATATCTTCAACCCTTCACTTCCTATCAGCCAAAAGAAGCAAGTATAACTCTTTTTGGAAGAAAAAGTATCAACCAGAACTTCACATTATCTCTTTAATTTTAAATACTCCATAAAAATTAACTATTTTCACAAGGAGGCAAGATAACCATGGGACAGAAAAATGAGAGGAATAATAAACAACAAAATAACCCTAAAGGAAGCCCAAGGAATGAAAGGATCAAATATGGACCTTAACAATAACTAATGTTTAAGGTATGAAAAGTTAAAACTGAAACTTGAGAAAAAGGATTGGGTAGAAAAAATTTTAATAAAATTTTAATAACTAAATTGAGAAAGAATATTAAAATCAAGAAGGGTTTACCAGAAAATTAAACATATTTAAGGACTGAATTAAAAAAAACAGACAATATCTACAATAAAGAGACAAGAATATAGAAATATAAAGAAACAACCATAGGAATATAGGGTATAGGAACCATAAGGGATATAGGAAATATGATTAAGGAACCCAGAATACAAATAATTTTTCTAGGAGAGAAGAGATAGTATCAGAGAAAAATGTAAGTAGATAATGACTAGGAATTTTCCAAAACTGTTTAGAATCTTGAAGTTGCAGCTTCAAGGCACATAAATTAAAACATATATACCACAACACTTAAGTTATGATATAACTTCCAAAATTAAAAATAAAGTGGAAATCATCTGAACAACCAGAGAGGAAACAAAGTAATATATTTCTTTCAAAAAAATAAGAACAGCAGCTATCTTGCCAACAAAACCCAGAAATAATAGAGTATCTACAAAGTATGAAAAAAATGGCACATATTGGAGGCATAGGTGGGGTGGGGGGAATCTAGAACTCTATATCCTGCAGAAATGGAGATTAAATGTAAATATTTTCATAGAGAAAGCAAAATTTATCACTGGCACATTTATTCTGCAACAAATGCTAAATATAGTCTGTAAAAAGAAAAATGATCCCAGATGGAAATTTGGAAACACAGGTCCTCATTAAAAACAGAAGAAAGAACATGTAGATAAATTGAAACAAATATTGACACCCTAAAACAGCAAGAGTATTTAATGGGGTTCATCACAGATAAAAAATTAGAACACACTTCCAGATACCATAAGTTAGGTGGAGGACAAATAGAATGGAAGTGCCCCACATACTAACACTGTCAGACAATGACACATTAGTAGTAGTCATGCTGAGTATGTCTTGAGAATTGTATTCCTTGCAAAAGGTAGCACTACAGAAAAAGTATTTCATAGATGATAGATAGATAGAATATAGATATAGATACATGTACATGTTTATAGTACATAATAACTACAGTCACCTTGAGGAATTTGTACAAATACATATCACACCTTAATCACTTTTCTTTCCCTTTCCCTTCTTTGCCCTCTTCTCTCCCTCTATCCTAGGCCCCCTTCCCATCTCCAGTGTACCTAGAAAAACTGTCTTTATTAAAAATTACTATACAACTGTAGCTATAAACTTTTAAGACTTACAAATATTAACAAAAATTTTCCAGGTACTGATATGCAAAACAAGGACATGTTTAAGTGGCCGTTGAAAAGAAATCACTATAAAACAATACTCAAGTACTTCTGTACTAGAATGAGTCAGGGTAGTAATACTCACAATCCCCAGCACGACAAAGAAATAGAGAGAGAAAATAAAAAAGAAGGTATTTTACTCTATAACCTGCTACACGTTACTAACCTATCTGTAGTCAAAAACCAACTCTCAAATGAGGTACACTTGGACAAGGTGATCTCAGGGCCCTCGGAAGGAGATCTTTATCTGAATTCAACCCAGCAGGCCAGATGGAATCGTGATATCCTCGTCCCAGCGGCTGGCTCCAGGGCACACTGTATTCCAACACTGTTGGGTCATTCTGCCTGTCAGGGTCTGAGTCTCCTGCTCACCAATAGTCAGTAGAGTCTATACAAACCTATGATTGTAATAATGTATTCTATATAATATTTAACTATTATAAATGCAAGAGAAAGAGGACTTTTGTTTCTATGAGAACCAGAGTATTTTTTTGTAAAGGTTATTTCACAGTCACTTTGAAAAAACTGTCTGTACAACATTGAAGGCAAAAATACAGTAAAATTGTAGTAGAATTCTTTTCTCAGATTGCATCATAGACATCTTTAAATCTATACCTCTCTTTTAGCTAAAATTTGGACAACGAAGACGATACATTTGAGGTGTCATTTATGCAAGAAAGGTGATACAGGACTATAATTAGTAGCTTTGCCCTTAGAAAAGATGTAGAATCTATATCAAATCAATATAAATGAGTACATTTAGACATCTTATTAATTTAATATGAAATGTTACAGATACACAGGCATTGGATTTTTATGGTTAGTTCTTAAACAAATTTCATGCTTCATCCAACTTTTTGATTAAACTATCAGTCCTGATCTTGTTAAGTAACAAACCTTTTCTGTAATTTCATAATTGGGATTCTGCTTAATATGAATGGAACATAGTGGTCTTTAACTTTAGCACCAGCTTCTCTTTATGCTGGCTCAAATGTGAACTCTTCAACCCTTGCTTCTATGCATCTTATCCCTTTTCAAAAAAATGGGACATTCTGAGACAAGATCACAGTAGGAAAAGCACTGAAAATGTCTGAGCAACTAACAGGAGACCACTTGAGCTGAGGATCTTTTGCATGACTTTTATGTCCCATCCTCACCTGGCTATTTCACCTTTTGTTTCTACTAAGAGCTTCAGTACCTTTAGGTTGGCCAGCAAACTTAGCAGAAAAAGCATTACCTTCAAATGAAGACAATTAGGTCCTTAAAATAAAAATGATCTGCACAAGATTAATGCAAGAATCTATCTCACCAGACTCTTCTTGTTCCAAAACCCTGAAGTAGAGACAAATGTGATCCCAAAAAAACGTTTGTCAGAACTTCTTATTTTGTATTTTATCTGGTCTTAACACATTTTAATACAGATGAGTTGACCAAACACATAATAATTGTGTTTGATGTAGAAATAAATAGAGAGCACAAGATGAAAACAGAACCAGAGTTTTCTAGAAGGCTAGCTTGTTGTTGTCAGTGTCCAGGGGCAATCATATGCAAAAACACTGACTTGCAGTAACTAAAATACACTGAGGACCTGAGGAAAGCATCAGGGTAGCAATGTATTAATTTAAAGTGAGAAATAGAATTGTCACACAGGCTGGAATTATTCAGGTTGGCATAACAATCTCCTTTTTCCCCTGTACTCAGGGAAAACCAAATGGTAATCAGAAGTCATTCATTACCATGAGAAATCACTGTGAAAGACTCAGAAATATTTAAAATCTGAATGTTTTCTGCATTCTGTCTCTACACAAGTAGACCTTCATTGGAACCAGGAAACTGCTGCAAGGACAGGAACTCAAAAGAGGGGAATCTGAGAAAGCTTGTGTTGGAACATAAGTCTCACAAAAGGATACTCTTGCCTTTGGGGCTGGAATTTCTGGAATTCTAATGGTGAAGGGACCTATTCACAGAGACAGCTTGTTTGGAATAAAAGCAAAGGGATTCTTCAGGATTGTTTTTTTTCTGCCTCCACATGGGGCTATGCCCTCTGCTTTGAACATATCATTTCTTTAAGTATATTAATACAATTATACTCATATACAAGGCTGCAGTTTTGCAACCAACATGTCTCCTCCAGGCTCCTCTGCACACTTCTGCTCTGCTCCCTCTGTGCTATTCAATCCTCCTTCCCTCTCTCCTCAGCTCTAGATGAGACTCTGTGGCTCCCAAAACTGAGCACGTCTGACTCTGTCCTGTACACCTTCACAAATCTGAGAGACATTCAAAAAGATATCTTGTTTAGTTTTGATGTTCCTAAATCTATTCTAATTGAATCAGTTAATTCCTAGATAAGCAAATCTGAATATTTTAAAACAGGGAAAAAAAACAGACAATAAAATGGTTTTCCCACGCATTGGATTTGCTGTTTTAACAAGATTTTTTTTGTCCCTAGACATTTTTGAATAGGTAGTTTTCATGCACCTGTGCTAAAATAATTTTAATAACTCATATTTTAGGTCTTCATGACAGTAACCAAATACAGAGAGTTATAAACTGACTTGATAAACATCAGAACAGGGGCCAGAGTTTTAGCCCCATGGTTCTAGCACCTGCCTAGCAAATGCAAAATCCCCAGTAACCACATACAAAAATAATGGGTGTGATGACTCACGCCCATCAGCAATCTGTACCGCATACCACAATGTGGGGTGTGGTGGCTCACGCCTATAATCTCAGGACTCGGGAGGCAGAGGCAGGAGGATTGCTGAATTTGAGGTTTGCCTGGGCTGCGTAGTGAGCTCAGAGTCAACCTGAACTACAAACTGAGACCATCTCAAAACAAAACACACACATCAGAACAGAACATTTTAAAACAAAGAGATGCCATTCAAAATCATTTCTGACTTCTCTGACCCCCAAATAAAAAACTGTTGATTTTAGTAAAATCCTGAGAATTCTCACTAATAGTCTCACACTCTGGTTTAGACCTACTTTGCTTGTGTTGCTCAAAGCTTCACTTGCTGGATGATGGTTCCCAGTGTGGTGAAGCTGACATGGTAGAACCTTGGAGAAGTTCAGTCTCTCTCACTAGCAGAAAGTCTACCCTACATTCTCAGCCCTGTCACATAGCTTTTTTCCGTTCCAGTTTCTCTGCCATGTCTCAGCCATACACCCTCACCAGAGGCCTAACAGATAGGGCTGCTTGATCTTGGAATTTCAGTCTCCAAAATTACAAGGTAAATAAACTTTTCTTTATAAACTACCTGGCCTCTGGTATGTCATTATAGCTACACAAAAAGGGCCTCCAGACCTGGAAAGAAGTAAACTGTTCAGTTAGCCTTCACTTCTTATCTTGACAGCAACTATGACTAGGAGATATGACAAAGATGAAAAGGAACAATTGGTCAAACTTGAGCCAAAATGAATGTTGCAGGACAACACAGTCTACTGGAAAGATGTTACACACAGGCCCAGCGGCACATGGTAAATCTCACAGACAACACACACCAAAATCCCAGACAAGAGCCCAAATGGAATAACAAAGTCGGCACAACCCATAGAGGTGCTCTTTTCTTTGACCCTCTAACCAAAGCTCAAGATTATTCCAGTATTTGCATTATAGAAAAGTAAAAACTCAGTCTCACATTGTAGTGTAGAGATAAAACAAATTGATTTGACATATTGTGGAAAAGGGTAAAAAATCACCCAAACTACACCAAAGCAAAGTGCAGACATATGTCCCCAAGCCCAAGCAAAATATAAATAAAAAATAAATAAACCAGTATGGAAGCTGTGTACACAAATACAGTGAAAGAAACCAAAAACAAGGGCATCATCCTATAAAAGAAGCTACCATTTCAAAATCAAGAGTTTAAAGACAAAATTATAACAGATGAGAATCAAAGGTAGAAAGAGTTTAGTTCAAAGAAAATTCATTGAGAGTCAAAGTAACATTATTATAAAATTAACACAGAAATTTACATACAACAAGATTAGATACTTTGGAAAATTTGTTACTGATATACAGAAGTGACTAGCGATAAACATAGAAAATGAGGAGAAAAAGAATAAGCTAACGGACATGGAAGAAATAAAGAACAATTTAACAAAAGGACACACAGGGCTCCTGAAATATAACCCTCTTCCCATGATGGGGCAGAAAATGCTTTTATATATGAGGATTCTCCTGATATGAAAAACTAAAGCACATCAGTTTCTGATAACATATGACTTAAAAATACCAAACTTGAGGGCCGGAGGATTAGCTCAGTGGTTCCGGTGCCTGCCTCGCAAGCGCAAGGTCCTGAGTTTGATCCCCGGTGACCACATATAATGCTGCGCATGGAGGCACGCCCACCAACAATCAACACCGCATACCACAATGCCGGACGTGGTGGCTCACGCCTGTAATCCCAGCACTCAGGAGGCAGAGACAGGAGGATTGCTGAGTTCGCGGCAGCTTGCCTGGGCACCATAGTGAGCTCAGGGCCAGCCTGAACTACGAAGCGAGACCCTGTCTCCAAAAAGCAAAAAAAAAAAAAAAAAAAAAACCAAACTTGAGATAATTCCTAGTAACTTTATTGAACTTCAAGAATCCTAAAAATTAAGTGAGTTCTTCAGTATCCTGAAAGCCTAATAAAAATCACCCTAAAAAGGAAGGGAAAAAGATGTGGTCAGCTTCAAACTTCAATGTCAGACAGTACTGGAGCAATGCCTACAATATTTTTTTTTTTTTGAGACAGGGTCTCGCTTTGTAGTTCAGGCTGGCCCTGAGCTCACTATGTAGCCCAGGCAAGCCTCGAACTCAGCAATCCACCTGCCTCTGCCTCCCGAGTGCTGGGATTACAGGCGTGAGCCACCACGCCCGGCATGCCTACAATATTTTAATGGAAAGAAATTATGATTCAAAAATCTCTAGTCAGTATTTTATCTGTGTACAGGAAGAAAACCATCTGAAACATGAAAGAATGTAAGGAACACATGAGTAGCTTTCTTGGGGGAAAGAACTTCACCCTCATGAGATACACTTAGTTAAGAGATACATCAAAATAACTCAGGAATTTTAAGAAAGTCAACTTAAGGTCAGAGAAGTTCTGGTGGTAAACAGTTAGTCCATTTAAACATTGATTCAATACAATTTTTTGCAGTACCAGGGATCAAATTCAGGACCTTGTACTTGCCAGGCAGGCATGCTGCTAAATGAGCTATATTCTCAGCTCTGATTCATACTTTTAAAGAAATTATGGCTACAGAAAATAATATCAATGTTATACCTATACAATAAAAAAATTAACAAATACTGAGAAATACAGAAGAGAAGAAGAGATGGGATGGATTTCAGTTACAAAAAACCCTCAAATTTAAAAATCTTGACTCAGGTGGTGGGGTGTACACCCATAATCCCAGCACATGGGTACCTGAGGCAGGAGGATTGCCATGAGGACAAGACCAGTCTGAACTACACAGCAAGACCTTGTCTAAAAAAAAAAATCTTGAGTCCATTCAAGTAAATAGCCACATGAATCATTTTTAGGCTGCTGAGGGGCCTTTCTGAAACTTACCTGTAGTAACTGAAAAAATTGCTTATCCAAAATTCAATGTATTACTTGTGTACTTTTAGTCTATTAAATTCAGTAAATTTGACCTAAATAATTATTTAAAGGACCATTATGATTCCATATTTTTAAAGTTTGTCTTTTTTTTAACATCTGGAAACATCTCAAAAATGTTGTAGCTAAACCCTAAAAAAAAAAAAAAAAAAAAAAAAAAAAAAAAAAAAAAAAAAAAAAAAAAAAAAAAAAAAACTAAAACTCTTTCTAAAATAACTGGAAGCAAATAGCCTAAATGTAAACAGTGACTTGGAATGATGAAAATACAGATCATTTTATTTCTTGGTGGTGGTGGTAGTGCTGCTGGGAATAGAACCCGGGACTTTACTCATGTTAGGTAAGCATAATGCCACTAAACTACATTCCCAAGTGCCTTTATTTTTTAATTCTAAAAATTAAGATTATTTAAGAAGCCAGTGAAAAGACACACTGTACAATGGAATAGTTTCTCCTTAGAAACTGTCACTATCCCAAGCACCCTTTGCCTCCTTACCATGAAGCCCAAGGAGAGGCTTTTTCACTTCTGCTTCAGGGCAGCATGTGCCTCCTTATCCCAGCTTCAAAACCATCTCCAGGAGTAGGTGTTTTTGTTCCTTGATATTCTTTAATATGCATACTTTAGGATGAGAAGATAGGGAGCGGATAAAGAAATTGTTTAAACTGTCCAGGGCCAATCACTAAAAGATGTTGGCGGCTGGGCTTTAAATTCAGGCTGGAGAAAGTGACTTCAGAGCCCAGACTCTCACATCTCCTTTCTCTTTGCTGGAGAAAGGAAGGCCAAGGCTGGCTGTTCCTGTGCTGGGCTTATCAGATCTCTTCCCGCAAGCCTAGCCTACCAAGAAATCTGTTCATCAGCTGCGAAGAGATTTTTCTCTCTCAAAATAAGACTTCTTTTGGAGTAATTTCAGTGGCCCAGACAGTATCAGGACACATTATTATGTCTTTCAATGACAACATATGTTGTTCACTTTGCTGAAAATTTCAATAAATTCATGGTCTTTTGTCCATGAATTATAGTTAATAATTTCCCTTTGTTAATTTGTCTGATATTAAAGCGTTAAAATGCCTTTTAATTTAAAAATATTTGTGTACATTAATCTTAAAAAATATTGGGTTTCATTATGGCTTTTTAGTGCCCCTGCCCCCTTCCAGCATCCTCCTGCTTCCTCTGATCCCCCTCCTTTTGTCTAACAGTCTCCCTTCTACATCTTCCCCCACCTCAGTTCCAAATATTAGGGAAAGTATGTGAAACATGTTTTCCTGAGTCTGGCTTATTTCACTTAACATGATAATTTCCATTTCTATTTTCTTTCAAATTACATCATTTTGTTCATTATAGCTGAATAGTACCCCATTGTGCATACATATCACTGTGGGCTGTTTGTTTGTTTGTCTGAGATAGGGTCTTGCTTTGTAGTTCAGGCTAGCCCTAAACTCACTATGTAGCCCAGCCAAGCCTTGAACTCCTTCAATTCTGCCTCTGCCTCCCAAGTGCTGAGATTACAGGCATGAGCCGCTACACCCGGCAGTGTGGTATGTAGTAATGATTACTGGTGGGTGTGAGTCACCACGCCCCGGGCATTGTCATATGTGCTCACCAGAGATCAAACTCAGGGCCTTGCACTTGCAAGGTAGACACCGGAACCACTGAGCTAAACCCCCAGCCTCACGTTTTCTTTATTCCTTTACTGATGGCACCTAGACTGATTCTATATGTTCGTGAGTTGTATTGCAATAACCATGGTGGTGCAGGTATTTCAATAGAATGGTGACTTTAATTCTTTCAGGAATATACCAAGGAATGGGATAGCTGGATCATACTGGCGCTCTACTTTGAGTTTTTTGAGGTACTGCTATAGTGATATCCATGATGGCTGTAATTTGTATCCTTGTTCACTTAAAATTCCTTTTCTAAAAGCATTGTGTATCTTATAAGACAAAAGACTCCTTCCTGCCTTCTGACAAATACCGTGTAACTGTCTGTTTCTTAGAATGTTACAGTCCAGAGATTAAGTACTTGAAGGTAGAGAGAGGCAGGAAAATTAAGAAGCAAACAGAAGAAAAATAGACTTCAGGTTTTCTAAACAAACAAAAACAAAAGCTATGTTCATGCTTTGAAAACAGTTCTCTCCAAGGACCAATACTCCTCTCTTGGCCTTCTGGGAGCTGCATGGTAGAGACAAGAACACATGTTTTGGAGTTGACAGGTTTTATTCTTAGCTGTGTCACTTTCTATCTTGGTTACTTAACTTTGCAAAGCATCGGTTTCCTCCTCAGAAATTAGCAGAAGCAAAGATGTTACCTCACCTGGTTGTTTGAATACAGAGAGAGAGGTGAAGCAGTTTACAATTTCTGGCACATAAGTTCTTGATAAACCTTAATTAGCTTAAATACCAATGAATGGAGATGTTTAACACCTTTCTCCACCCTAAATTTTCTGCTAGGGTCATGACTGGTTCCCAGAACTCTGGTGCATATGATGTGCACCATCTGATGCATACATCAGTTGCACATGTCTGCATGGCTAGAAGAAACATATCATCATTTCTATTTTGCTTTGGATTCTGCCAAACAGAATACCTTTCAAAATCTGCAGAGCTGCACATAGCGCACTAGCTCCTCTGAGAGATTCTGGGAGGCAGAGCACACTATTCAAAAGCTTACTGTTGGGCCAGAGATTTAGCTCAGTGGTTCCTGCGCCTACCTAGCAAGCACAAACTCCCTAGTTCAATCCCTGGCAACCACATACAACAATCCTGGTCGTGGTGGCTCACACCCATCAGCAATCAGTACCACATACCACAGTGCCAGGCATAGCAGCTCATCCCTGTGATCCCAGCACTTGGAAAGGAGAGGCAGGATTCAAGGAGTTCAAGGCTTGGCTGGGCTACATAGTGAGCTCGAGGCCAGCCTGGACTACAAAGTGAAACCCTGTCTCAAAAAAGCCTATTTTGGGGCTGGAGGGTTAGCTCAGTGGTTCCGGCGCCTGCCTCGCAAGCACAAGGTCCTGAGTTCAATCCCCGGTAACTACATACAATGCTGGGCGTGGAGACTCACGCCCACCAGCAATCAATACCACATACCACAGTGCTGGGCGTGGAGGCTGGTGCCTGTAATCCCAGCACTTGGGAGGCAGAGACAAGAGGATTGCTGAGTTCAAGGCTTGCCTGGACTACATAGTGAGCTCAGAGCCAGCCTGAACTACAAAGCGAGACCCTGTCTCAAAAAAAAAAAAAAAGCCTATTTTTATGATCTGGCTAAAAGAACTAAGTTTAAGTAACCTAAATCAGCTAGAGATGTCCACAGTTATTCCTTCTTAGAGCTTAGCCTCCCAACCAAGATACCATGACTGTATTTCAAAAATCTTGGACACTCGTCCTTAAAGGCAATGACCTCTAGCCCAGAAAATTAGTTACCCTGGGATACTGTAACCATTACCAAAATCTATGAGTACTTTGTTCCATAAAGGGCTGAGAATCAACATAATGGTTGGTATGACTTATATAAGGATCAAGAATCACAGACTATGGTTACTAATCCTGTAAATTACAACTCCTGGATCATGAGCCATTCTAGTACCAGAATATTTGCCTCCAAACTTACCAAACTACTAGAACACATTTGCTGCTTTTAAGGACTGTGACAGTTTTAAAACATGGGGCACCAATTAGACAAGCATTATGCAGCATCTCCCCACAAACTATACCTTAACCTGTAACTCTGAGCCCAACTTCTTTGCCAACCCAAAGCTATATTCTGATCGAATGCCTCCCACAAAGCTGGTAGGGATGCCCAGAAGCCATAGCTTTATAAAACTCCACCTATAAGAAAAGCTCTTTCTCATCAGCTCCATCACCTTTGACTGGAAAAACAAAACATTTTGTGCCTTCTAAATAAGTATTAAAATCTTGACACAGTAGTGGTTTTTTTCTTCCCTGGCACTAATCTCAAATATGTCTAATTTTTATGCCTAACCATTGTATTACCAAATCAAAGCTAAATTCTCAGACTTGGACTCCTAGTTTGTATCTCTCAGTCCATGACTCAGAAAAAGATGAGCAGGATATGCTGGATGAATCATACTCGTGCCCAAAATGGTTTATGACAGATGACAATATATGATGAGAATACAAAACCTCAATGATAATAGCTTTATTTATCAATTACAAATAGAAGTCATGAAGTGTGAAGCTGCAAACTGCACTGGAGGGAATTGGAAAGGGAGGCCATCAGGAAAAGACATGTCACACAGCAATGGAGCTGAGGATTGCCTGAAATAGGCCAGGCTGGACAGGGAGTCGGGGCCAGGGTAGGAGCTGGCTGGTGCTGCACCCCCAGTGGAACATCAGGCCTCATGCAGTGAATGGGGTGAAAACACGCAGGAATTTAGGAGCTGGTGGCCAGAACCTGCTCCACCACTAACAAGTTACGCGACCTTGGGCAGGAGTTTGAATCTCTCCTGAACTGTTTTCTTTCTCTGTAAAATTAAGAGGGTTTTATTCATGCAATAAACACCATGGTCTACAGTGCTGAGCCTCGTACTGTTAAGATGGGTAAGATAAGAGTCACATATTTCCTGGGAAAAGCAGGGCTCAAGAAACATCAGTACAGGGAAACACAATACAATACAGGGAAATTAGCAGCCCACACAGAGCAGAGGCTCGGCATTTGCAACATCCTTCATGAGTCTCAATTCTACAGCTAAAGCTCTAAGACAGTGCTTTCCAGTTGCTGGAAGATGCTCGCAATAAAAAGGGGCTCAAAGGCAGCAGCAAAATTTGAGAGAACCTAGAAGGCCAGGAGGAAAGACTTGGAGACCTAAAAAGTTATTTGCATATTGCTGAATGATTTACATACCAGAAGGAGCCATCTGTCCCCAAACTGTCTTCCAACATGGTCTCTCTAACCAATGCCAGGGCTGAGGTGACTCAAAAGCTGTGAAAAGGGCTTTGCCTGATATACACAGAAACTGGCATACCATAATTTCACACAATGAAAAAGACAAACATGTCTTTATCTTCCTGCAGCCCTAACAGCAAGCTCATAGGAAGCCCTTAATGACAGAGGAGTCCTCATGGGTGACTTCCAACCACGGCAGGCAGTGACTGAAAAAAATAATTGTGGCTCCAATTGAGATGAGTGGCAAAGTCCTGAAATAGATGTCATCTTCAAGACTTGTGGAGATTTCACTTGGAAAACATGGGTTCTGCATTCATTTCAATTTCTGTTTAACAACTACCACAAATTTAGCAGCTTAACACAAACTTAACATTGTACACTCCAAAAGAGGTTAGCTGGGTCCTTTGTCCAGGGTCTTAGTGGGTTGAGGTCAAGATACTGGCCAGGGCTGAGATCTTTTCTGAGCTGTGGGTCCTTCTCCAAGCTCACTGGGCATTGCTAATCTTTGTTCAGTTTCATGAGGTAACAGGACTGAGGACCTCAACTCCTGCACACTACCCAGCTTCCCCATATGGCCCTCTGTTACACAGAAGTTTAAAGATCAGCAGAATCCATGGGCCGGAGGGTTAGCTCAGTGGTTCCGGTGCCTGCCTCACAAGTGCAGGGTCCTGAGTTCGATCCCTGGTAACCACATACAATGCTGGGCGTGGAGACTCATGCCCACCAGCAATCAATACCACATACCACAGTGCCGGGCGTGGTGGCTCACGCCTGTAATCCCAGCACTCGGGAGCAGAGGCAGGAGGATTGCTGAGTTCCAGGCTTGCCTGGACTACATAGTGAGCTCAGAGCCAGCCTAACTACAAAGCGAGACCCTGTCTCAAAAAGGAAAAAAAAGATGAGCAGAATCCAAGGACTTCTCTTTGACTCCTACATTCTCTTTTAAAGGATTCACCTGGTTAGGTGAATGCTTAGTGATTGTATTTACACCTGAAAATTCTAGATCTCTGTCTTATAACAGTCAGTCACAGCTTATCACCTTTGCCATTTTCCATTAGGTTGAAAGCAAAGCACAGATTCACACTTAGGGGGAAGGAATTATACATGGACAATGTGGTTATTGGAGGTCACCTTAGAATTCCACTTCCCATAAAGTCTCCCTTCCTGTCCTTTTATATGGTTTGTTTTATTTATGTTGGTTTCATTATAAAGGATTTCCTAACCTCATCGGAGAAAACACTACTTTGCCCACTAGTAGCATATCCAGACTTTGTCATTATTCCTCTGAAGCTTGGGAACCTAGGGTCATAGGAAGATTTTTACTTCTCTACCTCGGCAACTTCATTTTCTTTGTATTGGCATCTCAGGAAATAGAGGAAGTAAGTACCATATAGGGATCTTATACCTGACTCAAAACCCCCACTGGTAATCATCAGACAAGAGAAGCCGAGAAATGGTCACCTGCCATAGAAGAATCTTCTATTGAAAACATCCTAAGCAATAGGGATTTTGGCCAAAGGAAGATTCCGAAAGAGGTCGAGCTGCCAACAATATTGCAACACATGTAGTTGGAATCAACCCATCAAAACAGTGCCCCTTTGTTTCAGATAAAAACCAACTGCTTATCTCCTTTCTCTGGCTTTAGTAAGTGCCGCCCACCTGAATCAACAAACTTCCTGACCTTACTCCATGCTACAGTAAGGAAGAACCTCACTTCTTGACATTATCTTTGCAAAAGGAAACAGGTTTAATGATAATGTGAGAGGCAGTGCTTTCATTAAAAAAAAAAATTGTTGCTGCACTTATTCCTGACCATTTTCCATGCACCTGACCCTCCACTGCCCCTTCTCCCCTCTACTTCACCTCAACCCACCCCCCAGAGCCTTCTGCCATTCCCCTGGGACTTCCTCCAGTCTGCTCCTAAATCCATGACATAGAGATTTTCTAAAAGAATAGGCCCTGCACTAAGAAATAAATGGTGGTCAATCACCTAGCAAAACCAAGAAAAAAACATGCTTTACAGAGACAGAGAAAGCACAGGGCAGCCACAAAAAGGTACGTCAACTGAATTTTTTATGTTTTGTTTTGGTTTTCGTGGTCAAAAAATAAAAACAAGGAGATCAAACTCAGGCCTTGTGCTTACAAGGTAGGCATGGTCCCACTGAGTTAAATCTCCAGCTATATATTAAATCTTTTATTTTCTTTTTGTTTCAGTTTGTTAGTATTTTATTAAGGTTTTTTAATTTTTTGATATACTTTATTATACATTATGATCATAATCAACATTGAGAACTTGTACCAGTACATGACATCTTAATTCTCATTTTTTTCCCATTCCCCTGCCCTCCAAACAACCCCATCTCCATATACATAAGCTTTGTTTCCTTTTTTTACCATCAATTTCTTCTCTTCCTTCTGTACTTCAAGACTGGATGTGACTTTGAGTGGGGAGAAATCTAGAGCTAAAACATCTAACTAAAAGGAGATACTGATGATATGGTATAGACTACATTTTTGAAGCAGCAGTTTCACAGGCATCAGAGTGATTTAGCTGCTACAGTATCAGCATCTCTCCAGACTATACTGTAACTGAAAGAAAGTTGTTGTCCTCAGGCATAGCCCAGTTTTTAAGATAGATTAAGCCCCAACACATTGCAAAACATGTTTGATATGATGTTAAACTTGGATGTGGGGGTTCAATGGTCCTGGGTTGAATCCTAGTACTATCTATTATAAGCCTCAGTTTCTCCTTTTAAAAACGAAGGTAAAGAAATGTTACTTGCATGTCACCATGACTATTGTGAGGATCATATTGGGCTGTAGTGTAACTAGCACAACACCTGGCACATAATAAATGCTCGATTTATACTGTGCTGTTATTAAAATTTCCTAGATCAGAATGGGAAAAAAATGAGAATTAAGTTGTGTCGTGTACTGGTGGTATAAATTCTCAACGTCGATTATGATCATAATGTGTATATAAAATGTACCAATAAAACCAATTTCTAAAAAATTCCCTGGATCAGGGTGCAAGCATCCCCCAGCATTATTCAGCTTGACTTTACCTTCTTGTCTCACTTTCATGTTGTAACTAGTTTGGATTATGTGCTTTTGCCTCAATTTAAAGGAGAGAGGGAGATTTTGTTCCCAAATTAAGATTTTTTAGAAACTTAAACATTAAAATATTCACTTGAGGAGGAATGGAGAGATGTTCATAAAGTATAACATTTCAGTTACAATGAATACACTCTGGAAATGTATTGCACAACAGTGATGATGGCCAATAATATATCAGACACTGGAAAACTGCCAAGTGAGGCCAGGGATTTAGCTCAGTGGTGCCACGTCTGCCTCAAAAGCACGAGGTCCCGAGTTCACTCCCCAGTGCCGGGGTGGGGGTGCCAAGGATCTTAGTTACATTTCTTATTGCTGACACAAAGTACCTGACACCCAAAGTAAAAGAAGGGAAGGTTCATCTGGCTCACAGTTTAGGGGTTTCAGCTCACAGTTGGCTGGACTAAGACATGGTGACGTGGCAGAACGGCATCACAGAAGAGAAACAATCCGCAGCAAACAGAGGGCAAGTGAAGCAGCAAACACCAAGAGACAAGTGATCAATAAGCAGTGACCCTCTATCCCTTATTTCTTGTTTGTTTGTTTTTTAGATGGGCTCTCACGGTGTAGTTCAGGCCAGCCTTGAACTGGTATAAAGCCCAGGCTGCCCTCCAACTTGTGATTCTCCTGCCTCAGCCTCCGGAGTGCTGGGTGTGCACTACCACACTTGGCTATTGTCCTATTTTATCCAGGCTACTGCCCTAAGGGCAAGGGCAGGAGTCACATCCTTAATCTCAGTAATGCAGGTGAATCAATCCCAGGATCACATCATTGGCCCTAGTATTACACAGCCTAGATCCAGCCACCTCTGTAAAGCCCCACTTATGATCCCATGAGGTCTTGGGGGGGATATCCAGACACAAGCTATAATATTAAGATAGATCTTAAATGTTCTTATCACAAAAAACAAGGATAATTCTGTGAGGGTGGACATGCTAATAGCTATATTGTAGTAATGTCACATTGTATACATGTATTAAAACATCAGGTACTGGGCTGGAGATTTAGCTCAGTGGTTCTGGCACCTGCCTAGCAAGTGCAAGGTCCCTGGTTTGATCCCCAGTAACCACATTCAACAATACTGGGCGTGGTGACTCACACACACCAGCAATCAGTGCCACATACCACAATACTGGGCATAGTGGCTCAGGCCTGTCATCCCAGCACTCGGGAGGCAGAGGCAGGAGGATTGCTGAGTTCAAGGCTTGCCTGGGCTACATAACAAGCTCAGGGCCAGCCTGAACTACAAAGTGAGAGCCTATCTCCAAAAAAAAAAAAAAATATCAGGTACTACACTATACATACATACCATTTGTCAGATAAAGCTCAATAAATAAGGAAAAAGAAAGTCACTTGAGACAAGAGCTATGGAACTATTGCTATGGGTTTATCAGTAATTTTCTTTGGAGTTCAATAGAAGAATACTAGCAACTCAATCCTAGAAGAAAGCCTGTTCTGTTTTTCTTAGTTTGTACACCTAATGTGCAAAGTCAGAAGAAACAGTCAGGAATATCACAGAGCAGCCTGCCTGGAACCCCAGCAGCCAGATGAACTTCGTGTGCTCATCCGAAAGCCCAAAGTACACTGGATCAAGAAAGCAAGCAGACCCAAGAGAAACCATGTATAATTAAAAAGTGAATAAACAACCTTCTTAAAACGTTTTAAATATTTAAAATCTTGATTTGGAAAGCCTTCAAGCATACAGAGACAGCAAGTAAGATCCTAATTGTCTTGTCTGTAATAATTCTCTATATCATAAATTAAGTCCTTTTTAAAAAAATGCCTCATGCATTAAGCCAGACTCCATTCCATAAATGCATAGAAGCCCTTTTCACAAGCTGCCATCAGGCCCTGAGCTTGGTTTTCCAATTAAGGTCAAAAGTCGCCAGATATGAAGCAATTTATAAGGAACAAAGATGAGGTCTAAATTAATTTTTACCCATGGTTTGACTTCTGTAAGTGGAAATTCTAGAGCAGTTCTCAAAGTTAGTGTGCCTAAGAGATCCCTTGCGGTACTTGGATTGGGGTCTACACATTCAGTTTACATTCACTGAGAAGATTTACTGAATGGGTATTGAGCTGATCTCTATCTTTGCCAAAGCTATGGTCCAGTGAGGGATATGAGTAATGAACAAACCATCATAGTAATACAAAATGACTGAACTGTCATTGAAGACAGCTCTCACTGACTCAGATTCTAAGATCTTCCTAGAACTTGGGAAGTTAAAGAAAAATGAGCTTCAGCATTCAATGGTCAACCCCTAGATACAAGGCTGTTTACATACACTTACCCATTTAATCCCTATGCAAAAATGTTAGCCCCAGTTTCCTAAGAAAACACTAACAGTTTATGCAGCATGGTTTCTATATTGGTTTCCCCATTGTCTGTCCGTGAAGCCTAGGTGAGATTCACTAGAGTTTGAGTTGACTGGATTTTTTAGTAGGTCAGTGCACTATCATTGGCCAGGGAGAGAAGAACTGCTTAATGAACAGAACACAGAACCTCATGTAGGAAAAGTTTTTGGACAGAAATTGTGAAATGCAAAGCAACTCCCACATCACTGCCCTAGGGGGTTGCCAGGCCAGGCAAGGGGGTACCTTGGGTCTAGGAGATTTTGGCCACTAGAGGGCAGAGTGTACCCTGAGCAAAACAATCTCAGTACAGTTGGTTGAATCCTGTAAGAGGCCTCACACTGCGTGCCTCATTAACTATTCCAGTGCTGACAGATACTTTCTGTGCTCTGGGCAGATACAGAACAGATACACTAGAATATGGCACCCGATTACTGCACGTCAGATCACAAGGAGGGGGAGAGTACTTCCTCTAACTGGCTCCATTTGTTTCCGATGTTCTTAAAATCACAAAGCTGTGTGCACTTCAATTAACCTTAAGACATGAAAAGTAAAGCTTTCTTACTCTTTCCTAGCAGCATGAAGCACACACTGCAGGTTTTTGTTTTTTGGAGAGCTGGCTGCTAATGTTAATATGATAATAATAATTATACAGAAATGTTAATAGCGATGAAAAGAACATGGCAGTACATGGTACAAATCCTGGATCTATTTACTCATCATGCCTTTTTTCAAATCACTTAACCTCTATGAACCCCAGTTTCTTCATCTATGAACTAGAATGCACCCAGTACGTCTTTTGTGATGATAAAATGAGTTGCTGAATATAAACACTTAAAACACTCAGCAGCCATCATTGATAGGTCCGTGTTGTTGCAAGTGTTAATGTTAATAGCGACAGAATTTGAGCTGCACATTAATACTACAGAGAAAGTAAAGTCTTTCTAACAGTCATTTTGTCTTGCCTTCCTGTTGACACAAATTCCCTGTAACATACCTATCATCTCTCTTCCTTGCTATAACTGAAGACGTTTCCTTCCTGAGACAAAGGCCAGCTCCTCAGTCTGGAGCCTGGAGTTTTAACTCCCCATCTTTTAAAGGAAACCTCATGTCTTTAGTCATTATGCCTGCCTTAGGCGTCTTTGCCTTCCCTGACCTCTTCCATTTCCACATCCACACATTTGAGTCTCTTCTATCTCAAAATGAAAAACAAGCGACCAAAACAAACTGTCCCCACCCTATATATTCCATCTCCCCTTGATTTTCAACAAAAAATCCTGTGGCACTTCCTACCAGTCTCTGCTTCCTGCTGTCTCGTAACTGGGGGCCATTCCAGCCGCGCCCCATGACGCCTGAACTCACTAGGACTGCTGCCGTGTTCACACTGTCCCGTTCGCTTCTCACTCGACCTCCCAGCGGCACTGAGCCCACTGCCTTTTAGTAGCAGCTTTGACACAGGTGTTTCCTGGGCTCTATAACACCAAACTATTCCTCGGGGTCTGGGGGTGATTTTTGCCTTCTTAGCCTCTAGTTGCAGGAATCTCCCAAGCTCTGTCTCAGGCCCTCCTCTCCTATTCTGTGTTCTTTTTAGGTGCTCTTGTCTTTTCTCAAGGATCCAGTGGCTCTTACTATATCCATAGCGCTCCACACCTCCAGCTGAACATCTCAAAGACCTCAATCTGAACATATCTCTAAGAGGATTAAGTCTTCCCTTGTGACACTTCCCTCCTCACATGCACACAGCTGAACCCATTCCTTTGTCTTTATTAGAAATTTTGTATCCCCTGCAACCAGGCACCTAAATCAGAAATTTTGGTCATTCCTCGTACTTTCCATTTCTCAGCCCTTACATCCAATTAACTGTGATTGTCTGGCTTCTACCTAAATTATTCAAAGCTTGCCTTCTTTTTTCTCCACCATCTTCAACAGTCTAAGCTACTATCATCTTTTGCCTGCTCCTCATCATTCCACTCTTACACTAGCCAGAGAAATACCTTAAAATATTGACTTTACCCAAAATTCTCCTACTTTGAAATTACATGCTAATTACAGTTCTTTGGATAAAATTAAGAATCCTCAAAGTATCCTACACTGGTTTTCTTCATCTAGGCTTTCCTATTTTTCCAATATCATACCACCTTTAACTTTTCTCTTTTCAGCTTTCAAAATTCCTCTTTCTTACATCTCAAAACTTGTATTGGAATGTGGGTTTGGTACAGCAGGTGTAGCTTAGTGATAAAATGTATGTTTTTCCTGTGTGAGGTGCTGAATTCAATCCACAGTTTCCCTCTCTCAAAAGAAGGTAGATTAATTTATTGCCAACACCATGGAAATTTCCAAGCTGTATCAATCATCGCACCTTCCTTCAAGCAGTTTATAGTCATGCAGGAGAGAGAACCCACCTGTAACTATCAGTATAGAACAAACTGTGATAAACAGCTCTAACTATGCACACAGGGGAGTTTGGAGGAGGAAGTGAGTGGTGAGATGCTCAGGGAAGGCTACAAATACATGGTGGGTGTGACCTGCATGCTACCTTATGAGACAGGGATGGAGGACACAGCTCTTCCCACACTGCATAGGAAGACAAGCATAGGGAAGGATGAATGAAAACAGCTGTGTGAGGTTAACCGGCGAAGAAGTGCTATCAAGACAGAAGTGTACACAATATCAACTCTTGCACATACCCAGAAAACACAGCACTGAAACTCAACAGCAGTAACCACTGTGGATGGTTGGTAAAATACTGTCTGTAATCAGGTGGGGGCTGTAGGCTGATAACAAAGGAAAGAGCAGGTCATGAGAACATGAAAACCAGCTAGGGTGGTTGGTTATTTTAAGAAGCAAAAGATCACAACAGAAGAACCTTGAGAATCTAGTGTGCATCATCACAACTAGGGCCAGGTAGTCAAATTCCCAATTGGGCTTAAGTCAGAACATCGTCTGGTGGCCTCACAACTTCCTGATGGGATGCCAGGAGGAGGGCATGAAAGAAAAGGGGCTATTCTGGAGTCGGTTGGCCAACCCCCTCCCCGTCTCTGGGCACTGCCTGAGGGCCTACCAGGAGGTCGGGCAGCAGCCGTGCTCCCGCTCACCACCAGCCCAAAGGGTGCAGAACAAGGGAACCTGGTTGTAAAACTTAAGCAGATCAGACGCTATAAAATACTTCATAATGCACCATTGAGGCAACCAAATAAGAGGCTTGAATAAATTTATATTACAATTGCTAAACATTTCAGTCAATTTAAAAACCCACAAAAGTTTTTGCTGAACAACTGTATAAATTAGAATGGATCTGTCGCATTGCACAATACCTAATAAACTGAGACATAAAACAATTGCAGCTAACTCCCTCTCACCTGTTAAATCATCTTGAAATAGATCTGCTAGCTCAACTCTGATTTTTTTTTCCTTTTGAAAAACATTGTAAGGTAATTCTCAGGTTAATGTGAGTTTTATTTATTATTTATTCACATTTTTTCCCTCCAGGCACAAAGTGTAGTAATTGATCATACATGAACCTGCCTTCCTCTGTTGGAAGCTCTCTCTCTGACTTTTGGGGCATTTCACTTCCATGATGCTATGTGGTAGCCAGTCTGTAGAAGATGCACATACATTGTCACACACTGACAAACATATGCATGTACCCACACACATACATTTGTGCAGACATAAACACACAGAAGTGTACAATCATGGGGATGTGTACCTAGAGGCAATACAATCTAAAAATAACAAACTTGGCCAAAGGAAGAAAATTCTGTGTGTTTCTGTCATATTTGCTATGAAAGAGTGGGTGGTTTCCTTTCACACTGTTCCTCCGTTCCCACTCCAAGTGGTATTGTGCAGTGGTACCAATAGCAAAATATGCTCAAATCAGTGGAGACATGAGGAAGAATCCTCTCCCTCTGGTAGGTATTCACATCTAAGATCCAAGGGTTATATTCGAGAGCAAAACAACACTTGTCTAATTCTCACAAGCATCCTCTAAGACAGCCCAGTAATTGTTCTCCCTGTTCAGATCAGTAACAAATCCAGAGAAGTTAAAGGTATTTGTTCAGTGACTCACAACAGAAAAGCAGCAGTTCTGATATCTGAACTCTGACTTTTCAGAGCATACCATGTGAAGGACAACTGAAACCTGGTCAGCTCAGAAGCAGATAGAAGACCAACTCTCTCACCCCCTGTTAAAGGAAGATGGTCGCAAAGAGGGGAGAAGCTGGAGGTGGATTTCCAGTTTGTGTCTGCCACTCAACATCAGAAATTGTTTCCAACCTCTTGTCTGAGTCAAAGTTCTGTATTCAGTCACAGCAATATTACTGTATGGATGAAGCACTGAATCTTTAAAAATAGAATTTTAATGAATAGCAAAGAAGTTCAGCTGGGCCGTGTGTAGTCTGGATTCTCTTTTCTCTTTGCCATTAAGTGCAAGTTTCTTTTTGGGTTCCTTATTTCAGACCTTTGCAATGCCCTCAAAAGAAAGAGAGTAGCCATGTTCATCTTCTTTCAGCCTGAGCACAGAACCAGCTTACGAGGTGACTGCTCTTGCAACACAAACTCACCTCTGGCCCCGTGAGGTGAAGGCAGCTGGGGTAGGAGGGAGAACTTTCTGAAGGAGCATGAGATGTAAGCGCTTGGGTAGCAGGAGCTGAGGGTCTCCCTCAGAAGCTGGGCAGCGGCGGGGGAGGATGGACTGAGTGGACAATGGAACACATCTCAGTGAGAGGTAAATAACCTGGCCAGGAGGTCTGACCATCTCTCTTGCTTTATGCAAACATAAATGGGGGTCCAGGAGACCAAAGGTCTTGCCGGGGCTACCCCCCTTGCCCAAGTAACAGCTTTGTCCTGTTACTGAATGTGGACTAGAAATCAACTTTTTTGTCTCCCAGAGGGGATGGAAAAGAAAGATCTACCCTACCCAGAAGGGCACAAGCCTAAACGAAAAGCTAAAGGTGCCTGGGCGCCTCCATGATAGACAAAGATGAAAGCTGGCCACCCCCTTCCAGACCTGGCTCTCCAGGAACGTAGATTGCAAAGAGTGGGGCAAGGCCCAAGTCTATGTGCCACAGTGGTGAGAATGGGGGTAACGGCCAAATGCAAAACTGCAGAGAGCAGTAAACCAAGTACTTCACTGAGGTATTTTTCAAAACATTTCCATAGTCAAGCTCTTCAAGGGCCCATTAATACAGTGATGGTTGAGATCTAATCTCCTTTGTGCCACTTGGGGGCAACACCTTCATGTTTGATTTATGGAGACTTCCCGCCTCTGTTTGCCTTCTGCAGGCTGAGATAAATGTCCAGTCTGAAGACGCTCTTGTCTTTTTAAAATGGCTGCAGCAAATTCCCAAACTGCCTGACTACTTGAAGTTCTAGATATTTTTACCTACTTATTTAAAGTCAAATTTTTTTCCCAGTTACCACAGGACAAAGCAAGGCCAATGTCGGCTACAGAGACTGGCTTGGAGGTGCTGGGGAAGTCTCCTATAAGAACCGAGAAGGAACAGAGCACACAGCCAGATCTGTTTCCAAGGATGTCTTCAGACAAGGAAGTACCAGCCAGAATAACTATTAGCAGCAGGAATGCCCAACATCTGCTGCCTGGACTTTCTGAAGGAGGGTAGCACACATTCAGTACTGGGGAACTCTAAGAGGGCCAAAGAAGCACCAGGAAGTTATCAGGGAGATGAAATGGTAAGCAAAACTGGGTAAATAAACCCAAGACAGGCAGTGGGTGGCTAACCAACAAGAACAAGTTATGGCCCCAGGCATGAGGACACAGAGGCTCAAGTCAAAGGGACCCAACTTCTTTCTCTCCATAGGGACAGGTCTATGTCCAGGCCCTTCCTGAGCAGCCTCCGTCAAACATTTCTCATTTCCAGATCCCCGTATTCTCACAGACTCCTCTGATGGCCCATGGCTACCTCACCAAACATGTCAAAATGGAACTTGTCATCCTCACTCCAAAACAGGCTTGATTTTCTTTTAGTCCTTCATCAGAAAATGGTATCACCATCCACCTACATATGTAAATGACAACTGTTTCAACAGTAATATCTCTGTCCTGTCCTTCATCTAATTGGTCCCCAACTGCTTGCTTAAGACCCGTCCCATCTTCCACCACTTGCATCAGGCCCTTACCATCTCTTACAGTGACAGTAATAGCTTCCTCATTGATCCTCCAGCCCTGGTAATCCCCCTCCTCGCAACTTCTAGGAAGTTCCATCTGGGGGGTAGTTTATAAACTACCTGTAGGTTGCTGTGTTTAAAATGGAATAAAGGAAGGCTGGCAAAAAGGAAGAACCAGAAAGAATGTAATCAGATGACAGCTGTGAAGGCAGCTCTCCAACAAGGATGCCTTCCTGTTCACTAGCAGTGCTCAGCTCATGACTGATAGGACATCCCCAGGGATCCAAGAGCCTCCTGGCTCTAGGAAGCCTCTGCGTGGGCCATGGCTTAGGGAAGTGATGGCGAACCTCTGCCACGTGTGCCACAGTGGGCACCCAAATCCCTTTCTGTAAGCATGGGAGCCGAGCATTGGGTAATAGGGCACAAAAGTATGATAAATGAAAACTTTTAATTTTCAATGAAATGCTTTTGTATCATTGAGAGCATTGTTAATGTGTTTTTCTTTAAAAACAAAAGATGTTAAAGTATAAATAGTTTTCTCTAAACTAAAATTCTCAATATTCCAGTTTAATTGCAGTGTTGGTATTTTGTGACAAATAATTGAGTTTGGGATTATAGTTTTGGCACTTGGTCTCTAAAAGATTCACCATCCCTGGCTTAGGGGATGGGAGAAGTCAGCATCAAAGGGCCTTCACTGGCCAGGATAAGACACAATTGAAGAAATTCACTCGACATGCAAGAATGCTTGGTGAGACCAGGGGTAGGAACAGATGTCCATCTTGAGGATTGCTACAAATAAGCTTTAGGGGCTAGGATGAACCTTCCTAGTCTCTCCAGCCCAGGGGGGGCCCTGCACCCTGACTGAGAGCCCATGTCTGATGCTGAGGGTCACAGAACACACTTATCCCTCAGTTCACAGCAAGGAAGTGGGAAGTGTGCTTAATGGATCCTGGGGGCTCTGCTGAGTGATTTCCGTGAATTATCTCATTTCACAGAAAAATTAGGGCACATAATCTCAGAGTCAGGGTCAATTCCCTGTGAAAAAGCCATCATCCAGTAAGAATAGAGGCAATAATATTATAGGGAAGAAAGAACAGCATACACAGCAGCCAGAGAGGAGGACACTTGTCTGTACCAAGTCTGCTCAAGAGCCCTCATGTCCTTAGCTCCAGAGATGGAGTGAAGAGGGAAGAGAGGGCAACGTGCCACAGCCCACTGGGGATCCAGAGGCCACATGCGAGGGACTGGGACTCCAGATTGGGAATGTTAACCAAGTCTACACTAACAAGGTAACTGTGGCTTCTGTGTAAAGATGAGATTGGAAAAGGTCAAAAGAGAGATGTAGAAGCTATGGCAATATTCTAGGTGGGAGATGGCTGGAGCCATGACAGAGGGTAGATGGATACAGACAGAGTCAATTCTGAGGATGCAGAGTGGACAAGAATTAGTGATAACAGGGTAAGAGAGGAAAGGAGGGATCAAGTTGCTACCTGGCTTAGGATATAAACAAGTGAATGACAGTAGTGTTGTTTGCTGAGACAGAAAAATGAAAAAGAAGAACAGTGGTGAGGGAGGTGAAGGTAGCCATGAGGTCGGAGCAGACACCAGGTTTGAAAGGGTGGTCCACAGCTCTGTGTGAACATTCAGAGGGTACCCAGACACACACTACAGATTAACTATGAAATCGTTGGCTTTTCTTGACTATTCCATGCTTTGCTAGGGACAGAGAAAATGTCTAAACTGTTCGTGATTCTCTCCGTCTAGGACACTTATCAAATGTCAGGTGAGCAGTTACAATCATGAGCAGACTAGGGAGGAATACTTGAAGGTGTGGAAGGAAGGAAAGTGTAAAATAACATCAAAACAAGATCAAAAGGGCATGAAAAAGGTAGAAGATGAATAGTCTCAGAATAACCCTGGTTTTATTTTGCTTTTGAAATGAGGATATGCTAAATACCACCCTAGACTGGCCTCAAATTTGCAGTCCTCCCCCCTCTTCCTTCCAAGTAGCTGAAGATGCAAATGTGCATCACCATTCCTGGCTAGAATCTTGTTTATAACAATAAATGTGTTAAGAGTTAAGGACATAAGGTTTTTTCATAAACAGCTTAAAATCAGTAGTGCCAAAAAAGTAAAATCAAGAGACCTCAAGATGTGTAAGTGCCCAAGCGGCACAGTTGTGTAACAAGAAAGCAGTTCTCTCACATATTTACTGAAAATCTGTCAGTCAGAACAAAGCTAGATCACTGACAATAATAGGAGTAGATAATTTAAATAAAGTAGTTTCTGGAGCTGAAACCAGCTGCCTGTGCGCCTGAGGCATATTACTCAACCCTGGAAGCTTCATTTGCCTATCAAATGCCTGCTCCCTTAAGGACTTCTCTAGACCGTCTCAGCTGCAGTTTTCTTTTTGTTTGGATCATCTCTGAAGTTTACTTTCTAAAAATAATAATGTATTCATTCCATTTAGCTTCAGAAACTTTGAAAGTGGCAGAGAAAATCAGAGGGAAGTTTCAGAAATAAAGTTCACTGTTTAAGAAGGGATGGGAATGGAGGAAGAAGGTGGTAGCATCAAGATGGTTACTCCAGAAGGGGGCAGAGCACAGAGTAGGGAAAAAGACTCAGGGACAAAGGTTATAAACCAGCCTTTCTCCTTTACTTTCATCCAGAGGGACATTACAGTCCAGAAATCTAAAATATTTTACTCTCATTTTAAACCCTTCAAAGGATCTCCATCGCCTCTCTGCTTAGTCATGAACTCTGTAGCCTGGGTGAAGTCTCATGCGCTTCCTGCCCTGGCGTCATGATCTGTTTCTCACCTCTGCAGCCCTGTCCAGTAAGAAGTCTAAGATCAAACCATACTTATTTGTAATTAGGGAGTGAATTTGGAGGTGAGTTGTTCTTTTACTGCTGCAGTATGAATTAACAAAAACTTACAAGTTGAATTATTAAACTTAGAAGTTTAATAATCCTCTACTTAGGATCCTGTCTTACATTCTCATTGCTGGGTCAAAATAATCGACACCCACAATGTAAAGAGGAAATGGTCCATAGTTGGCAGATTCCAAGGTTGGGGGATGTAGCAGAGGAGAAAACAGAGAGTGGCATGGGAAGCAGAAAGCTGCAGACCTTAAGTAGGAAGGATATGTACTACCAGCCATGCCCCCAATGAACTTCTCACCTCCTCCCACCAGGCTTCACCTCCCAATATCACACCTAGCTATAAACCCATCAGAAGACTAATCCAGTGTCATATTCACATGATTCACCTCCAAAAAGCCCTACCTATGGGCTCATGAGGCTCAGAGGGAACATCTAGATATAAACCACATGGATCTCAAAAATCTGCTATCAAGGTTTTGGCCAAGGTAGGGTTCTTTTCTGGATGTTCCACTGTGGAAAAGCTCCTAGGTATAGGAAGAATTCAGCTCCTTGCTGCCACAGGATGCTTGGCAGTTTACTTATGCTTGGTCAGCAACAGAGAGAATCTCCCAACATGAACAATACCTTTTCTAAAATCACATAAACACAGTCAGATAGTTCCCATTGCCCATATATTTCATTGGTTAAAATCAAAACTTGAGCCTGGAGTGGTGGCTCATGCCTGTAATTCCAGCACTCAGAAGGCAGAGGCAGGAGGATTGCTATGAGTTCAAAGCTTGCCTGGGTTACATAGTGAGCTCAGGGCCAGCCTGAACTACACACCTGGACCCTGTCTCAAAACAAAAAATCAGGGCCTGAGATTTAGCTCAGCAGTTCCAGCGCCTGCCTCTCAAGCGCAAGGTCCTGAGTTCGACCCCGGTGACCACATACAATGCTGGGCGTGGTGACTCACGCCCACCAGCCATCAATACTACATACCACGGTGCCAGGTGTGGCAGCTCACGCCTGTAATTCCAGCACTCAGGAGGCAGAGGCAGGAGGATTGCTGAGTTGAGGCTTGCCTGGGCTACATAGTGAGCTCAGAGCCAGCCTGAACTACAAAGGGAGACCCTGTCTCAAAAAAAAAAAAAAAAAAAAAAATCAAGACTTGAGTTTTGCCAATGCTCAAGAGGAGGGCTAAGCACACAATAAAGGTGCAGATTACAGAGGCCACATTAAAGCCCATCCACCCACAGTCTTCCTGCTGCTCTAAAGCTCATTGGGGGCTGGAGTATAAAGAGAAAATGGACAACATCATCTTCTAACACAAACATAAATTCCAATGCTTTAAAAGATCCTTAGCTTTTATTTTGTGTCTTATTAGATATGAAAGTCTTTGGAGAGAGGCCCTATTTTTTAGATCAAATTCAGTACCATGCCTAGAACACAGAATTCCCTCAAAACAAATTTGGGACAAGATGATTAGGTTTTGGATGTACAATTTCATTAACAAAACCTATATAGGTTTTCTGGGGTCCAACAGTTTTTTTCCTACAAACTTGTCATCAACATAGTATTTGTCTCTCTCAAGTTTTACAAAGAAATGCACTGTCCTTGCATAGTCTCAATATAGGCTCAACAGCCCTGTCATCTATATGTCAAATATTAGTTGATATCTCTTGTTTCACAAATAAACTTGTGTAGTTTTGAAAATATCACCTAGAGATTTATAGGTCATAGGAAAGGTGTTATCATTTAGATCTTAAAGTCTCCCAGAGGTCCATATACTAAAGGGTTGGTTTCCAGCTTATGGTATTATTGGAAGGTGGCAGAACCTTTAGAAGGTGGGGTCTCTCTCCCTCCTTCTCCCTCTCTCCTTCTCTCCTTCTCACTTCCTTTCTCCTCAGTCACTATGAATTGAGCAGCTTCTCTCTGAACATGTACTATTTCACCACCAGCCCAGTAGTGACTGAGGCAACCATGCATTGAAATATTTGAAAGTGTGAACCAAAGTACATTTTTCCTCCTTTAAATTGGCTATCTCAGGTATTTTGTCACAGCAACAGAAAACTATCAACACAATGGCAAATGACTTATAGAAAGACTTTTCCCCAGTTTTGGCTGAAGTTTAAATCAGTTAGGGAGGGGACAGGGAAAAGGAAGGTGGGTCTCTTACTCTAGCTTGCTAGCTTACCCAGACTGGAGTAATCTAAACAATGAACATATAGCCCTTTAGACTGTCACCTAAGTTCCCCATGAGGAGACACATAAGAAAGCCCTTAAAATATGAATTTAAGGGCTGCAGAGTTAGCTCAGTGGTTCCGGTGCCTGCCTCACAAGCGCAAGGTCCTGAGTTCGATCCCCAGTTACCACATATAATGCTGGGCATGGAGACACACCCACCAACAATCAACACCGCATACCACAATGCCAGACGTGGTGGTTCACACCTGTAATCCCAGCACTCGGGAGGCAGAGACAAGAGGATTGCTGAGTTCACGGCGGCTTGCCTGGGCACCATAGTGAGCTCAGGGCCAGCCTGAACTACAAAGTGAGACCCTGTCTCAAAAAGCAAAAAAAAAAAAAAATCAATTTTTTTTTTTTGCACAAGGAATGAGGAAGCATATCTTAATAGAGATTCTATTGATTATTCTCACAAGCAAAATAAATAGAAAGAAAACTTAGTGGCCTGATCTTCCATCTTTGTTTAATATACTAAATATTCACCCAAATGTTTAATGTGTCGTTTTCTTCTGGGCATCTGCCAATTAAACATCTATTACATGGTACTCATGTAATACCAAGTGGTTTAATCCCATTACTACCTTACAAACCAATAGCTTAATATAGTTTATTGGAGTGTAACATGTGAATAGCAGCATATGCAATCACAGAGCAATTCTTACAAATTAAAAAAGGCTTATAAACTATTTTACATTCATAGCTCCTGGGAAATCAAGCAAATTGAAAACTCACATTCACACATGGCAAAAATAACATTTGTATGTACCAAATTTTCCCTGATATCAAAAATACTTGGTTTACTTCCTCATCTCAGAGTCTAGTATTAAGAAATTAAAGCTATGGGGCCAGAGATTTAGCTCAGTGGTTCCAGCGCCTGCCTCACAAACGCAAAGTCCTGAGTTCCATTCCCAGAAACCACATACAATGCTGGGCATGGTGACTCATGCCCACCAGCAATCAATACTACATACCACAGTGCTGGGCATGGTGGCTCACGCCTGTAATCCCAGCACTCGGGAGGCAGAGACAGGAGGATTGCTGAGTTCGAGGCCTGCCTGGGCTACATAGTGAGCTCAGGGCCAGCCTGAACTACAAAGTGAGACCCTGTCTCAAAAAAAAAAAAGAAATTAAAGCTATTTTTAAGGTGAAAAAGACAAAAGCCCTTTTCCACATGAAGTGTACAATGTGGGGAAAAAAACATATGCTACACTACTATGCAAATAAATACTGAGCAATCTGTACTGCTGTTTAATACAATGGTAGCTTCAAAAATGTCCTCTTGAAGCTACATCCTAATCTCTGGAACCTGTGAAGATTGCCATATTTGGCAAAAAGACTGCCGACATGATTAAGTGAAGGACCTTGAAAAGGGAGACTTTTGTGTATTATCCTGCAGGCAATAAGCACATATGCTTATATAAGATGGAGACCGTGGGTGATTTAACACAGAGATGGGGGTGGGGGGTAATCATAGAGAAGAAACTACAATTAACACAACTATAGGCCATCAGAGGCTGGAAAGGGCAAGAAATGAAATTCTTGGTCTCAGCACAGAAAAACTGATTTTGGGCTTCTTACAACTACAGTTTTATGAGAATAAAGTTCAATTGTATTAAGCCACCAAATTTATGGTAATTTTTTACAGCAGACATAAGAAACTAGCATGATTACTATGAAGAAATGAATACAGGGAAAAGACTGAGCATAAATAGAGAAGGAAGTAGTGGCTATTTTGGACAGAAGAGCCAGGATGAGGCCTATAAACTCAAAACTGGCAATGAGGAGTGGTGGACATGATGGCAGAAATGACCACTAGTTGTGGTAGAGCAACATTATGATTTTTCTTACTGAGGATGATTTCAGTGGAAAGGTGAGATTGGCTTGCAGTGGGTCCAAAAAAGGCTGGAGACAGGCTAGACTAGAGAATTGTAGGAACTGGCTTACAAACTGAGCTTGAACCTGACCAAGGGATGTCAAGGATGAAAAATAAAGAGCCACAGAAACAGGTTAAAAGCTGGGGGACCCCTCAAATGACTGGCGCACCTTGGCTTTATTCACTTAAGCACAAGCAAGCAATTAGAGTTCCACAGGATGAATCTGTCTCCCACCCTCTACGGTGCTTCTCCAGGGAAACAACTCCACCTCAGGTGTTTTGACTTCTCCCTGCCGCGTGTTAATGTGCCCACACACCCGCTCTCACTACCCACCAAGGAGGCCAATTATGCTTCATTCTTCGCATCTGATCTCCACAAAAAATGAGTAATTTTGCTCTCAGAGGAAGACAGAGAAAAGAAACAGTGATTTGAGGGGAAATATGAAGCCCACTACACACTATTTTTAATCTTCACAATGATACTAGAAGAAAAATCCATTTAAACTAAGACTTACTTTACAGCGTTCAGTGATATATCCGAAATTCATATTGCAAGAAAGTGATTGTGTAAAAATTCAAACGAGTATTTTCTTAACTCAGTATAAAGTCATTATGCTATAGTAATGAAAAAGATAAGTTATAACAGGATAAAGGTAAGCTGGGCCTGGGTACAAACGTGACTCCTGAGCCCCTGTAAACCACAAAGCTCAGACTTCATAGGGATCCCTGTTGGAACAGCAGTGCAACATTCCCAACCAGAAACTTGGCTCATACCTACAGTCTCAAAGAATGAATGAAAAGCAAATCTCTGTCCTCAGATTACATGACAACACCAAGAGAATACTGTTCTTAATGATGAGGAAAATATTTTGATTATAAATGTTAACTGACTAGACAGAAGAGACAAGTGAAGGATCTGTCGCACATGTTTCAGCATTAAACATCACCAGTGAAGCTAGACCAAAGAGAAGGAAGGGTATTAATCTAACGACGATGGCAGTCACAAGCAAGCAGTGATTGTTTTTAATCCCTTTGTGTGTGAATTCAGCGGGCTTCGCAGGATTCTGCAGGCATCTTTTTAATACTAAAGAAATGAGAGCCTCCTAACAGCTCCTATTTCATAGCTGGTTTTGCTGAAGCGCTGATGAGAGTCCCTTTTTCCCAGACTTGTACTGAAGAAGGCTGTAGGAACCACCATCCACCACGTGTCCACAGAAAGCCAGGGTGTACATGGCATCGTGTGACTTATCTTTCTCATCAGCCACAGACCACAGGCTGAAGACCAGACTTGCCTATCCCTGGCCCCTACCTCCCCTTTCTTTTGCAGCTAGTCCTGCCACTGTTACACTGATTTTTTTTTTCTCTTTTCCCTCACTACCACCTGAGGACATCAGCTCAAGGTACAAAGCTTCCACTCCAGATTATGGCATAAAGGATGCCCTCCCTCTATCCAAATCTAAATTCAAATGCCATCTTCTCAAAGAGGCATTTCACAACCATAGTGTTAAGTCCCCTCCAGTGGTTTATCCTCAATAATAGCATCCCACTTGAATTGTTTCAAATCAATCATTTTCCAGAGTTGCTTTGTTGATCTTTGTCCCACTTCTCCCTCCAGATAGTAAAGAATGATCTGTCATATTTCCTGCTTCTCCTTCAATACTTAGAACAGCACCTGGTACAGACCAGTAGCCAGTCAATAAATACTTATGGAGTGAGTCATTAGGTAAGGAATACATGCAATTACTCCATGAACAGGTGTTCTGTGAATAAATGCTTTATATATGGTAATGTAAGTATATGGAGAAGACAATAAACTTCAAGTCAGTGCCACTGGCTTAAACTTAGATCTTTGACTACAGCTGTGTGATCATGACTAAAATATTTAGGTTCTCCACTCTGTTTGCCCATCAGTTGAGTGTAGTAAAGAATTGTCTGATATCATGAGGTTTAAAGAGCTCCAAGTCAGGTGTTATATTTAATATAGTGCCAGATACAACCTAGAAAACTCCTAGTAAATTTTAACAACTATTTCCTTTAAAATAAAATCATTATCATATAATACATATTGTAATGTTAATACATGCGGTCCATGCTAATCAGGGTATGTCAACTTGAATGCATGAAAAGACACCTAGCAGACTAGTAGAACAAAGTTCTAGGTATGTCTTCGGATGAGTGACACATAGGCCAGCAAACTGGTGAGGGAGGACCCACCCTAGATGTGAATGGCATCAATAGGTTTGTAATAGGCTTAAAAGAAAATGTGTTAGATAAGCTTCATTCAGGCACAAAGTATGGGAGTGATGGCCACAAGTTCAATGTCAATCAAACAACAATATATATTCAATAAGCTATCTTAAACACACAAAAAATAAGGTTATGTATGATCATTTGAAAAAAAAAAAATAACCAGAGCCTCACAGGAATCCTGTGTATTTCCTGTAGGACTAATGTTTAGTACTCATTGATTCAGTTGCTTACAGTAAATTGGCCAAAACTGCCTTTGACAGTACCCAACTATTAGACTCTTCATAAATGAAAAATAGACTATTCTTGGGCTGTACCCCTGAAATTTAGGTGTTACTTATGATTGTAGCATAGCCTTTAACTCCCGATTGAGATACTTTGAATTTATCCTTCCATTTTGATATTATGCTTGCATTGTATCTCTGAAATCTAGGACCCTATCACTTATTAGTCCAATGGCAACTGTAACCAGAGATATTAGCAATCCATCCAATTTTGCTCAGCCTTTTTTATTAGCCTATGGTGTGTCATGTGCTAGTCTAAATCCTCTAAATGTTATCACTGCCATGATTAGCGTTCCTAGGTGTATGTGCATGCACACACTTGAACACACACACATGTACAGATGGTAGTAAGAATCAAACTCAGGTTTGTATGCATGCCAGCTAGGCAAGCACTCTACTAGTGATCTATATCCTCTGCTCCAAGAGGAATTTTTTTTTTTTGCAACTCAAAGAATTTGAATGCAAAAACTGGTACAAGAAATGATGACTTATGTAAAATATATCCAGGACTCTCCCAACCCAAGGAAACTGCTTGGCAGTACTCATTGGTATTAAAAGAGGAAAAACAGGTTTGAATGAATGGTAATAAGCTCATATTACAAATTAAGGACCTGAGGAAGGACATACCAACTAAATACAATGTCTTATCCTAGATTGTATCCAAGAACAAAAAAAAAGGACACATGAAGAAAAAAAAAGGTGAAATTCTAATAAAGTCTGTAGCTTTGTTAGTAGTATTTTAAGGGGTTAGAAACTTTCTGAATTTTGATTCTTATATCATGGCTACGTAAAATATGAGAGAGCACTAGATGTTAGGCAGATAAAGCTATCTTTCCAAATCTTTTATAAGTCAAAAATTGTTTCTAAGTAAAATGTTTCTGTTTAGTTCTGTTTTCTTGTGGGGCTGGGAACTGATCTCCAAGGACCACTGAGCTACATCCCCAGGGCTTGTTTTTGTTTTGTTTTGTTTTGTTTTGTTTTATTTGGGGTTTTTTTTTAAGACAAGTTCTTGATAAATGGCCCTGGCTGGCCTTAAACTTGTGTATCCTCCTATCTCAGCTTCCTGAGTAGCTGGAATTACAGGTGTACACCGCCAAGGTTTTATTTAACTTTAAATAAAAAGTTAAACATACCTATTCTGCTCCAAGTCACGAATAGGGAAATACAAATGCAAACATCACAAAGACCTATTGTCTCTCAGATGCATATATTACAAAAGTATAAAAGTCAGAAATCTCTCAAGTGGCATTAATACAGGCTTAAATTCATGCAGTGAATAGTTTACCTTCAAAACTGAACATTATGAGTAGCATATAAAGGAAATTAAAAGTTTTGTTGAAAAATATAAGCAAATAAAATACTTGATAAAAAGAGAACCAGATCCTTTTTAGGACATTTAAAGTCTGGCTAATAAAAAAATAAGACCTATGGTTTATCTGAAGTTTTAAAGCTTTGTATGTCTTTATATAGATACATGTTTTTAAGCTTATATATTAAACTTAAGAACACAATGGCAATATAATATAAAAAGATAAAATTAACATAAATTCATAAGCAATAATCTATTTGAAAATAAAAAATAGAAAGTTAAACATAGTAATAGGTAAAAATTGGCTGTTACTATAAAATTTTTCCTCTTTGGGCCAGAGATTTAGCTCAGTGATTCCGGTGCCTGCCTCACAAGCGCAAGGTCCTGAGTTCCATCCCCAGTAACCACATACAATGCTGGGTGTGGTGACTCACGCCCACCAGCAATCAGTACCACATACCACCGTGCAGGGTGTGGTGGCCCATGCCTGTAAACTCAGCACTCAGGAGGCAGAGACAGGAGGATTGATGAGTTCGAGGCTTACCTGGGCTATATAGTGAACTCAGAGCCAGCCTGAACTACAAAGCAAGACCCTGTCTCAAAAAAAAAAAAAAAAGCCGGGCGTGGTGGCTCACGCCTGTAATCCCAGCACTCAGGAGGCAGAGACAGGAGGATTGCTGAGTTCCAGGCTTGCCTGGGCACCATAGTGAGCTCAGAGCCAGCCTGAACTACAAAGCGAGACTGTGTCTCAAAATAAAAAAAAAAATTTGGCCTCTTTGCATTAGTTTTATATACTCTATACTACAGTAAACAAATATTGATTTTTCTGCTATCAAGTGTTAACACATTGTTTATATTCCATTATGGCATTTGAAAATATAAGAATAGGGCTAGGGGTTTAGCTCAATGGTCCCAGTGCCTGCCTAGCAAGTACAAGGTCCCTGGTTCAATCCCCCAGTAACCACATACAACAATGCTGGGCGCGGTGATTCATGCCTGTAATTCCAACATTCAAGAGGCAGAAGCAGGAGGATTCAAGGCTTGCCTGGGCTACACAGTGAGTTCAGGGCCAGCCTGAACTATAAAGCAAGACCCTGTCTCAAAAAAAAGTGTTCCTGCTGGGGTTGTTGCTCAGTGATACAGAGCTTGCTTAGTATCCATGAGTCCCAGGGTTTAACTCCAGCAACACACACACAGAAGCACGCACGCACGTGCGCGCGCACACACACATACATATACACACACGAATGCACACATGTATGCACACATGCCTGCATGGTGTTCTGATTTGAACATTGCTCTGAGCAATGGCAAAGAAGTAGGATAAAGAAAGGAACTGTCTGTTGGCAACAGAACCACTATAAATTGTGTCTCATTCAAGTTAATGGTGCACAAGAGAAGCAACATTAGCAGAGTAGGCAATGAAAACAATACTTCTCAATTAGTTACACGACTACTTCTGAGAATCTCCTTACTCCCACTGAGAGGTTTGTATAGACACTGCCAGGAAGGGGAAAAGTGAAACTAGACCTCTTGTTAGAAAGTAGAGGTTTCAAGAAGGATGAGTTAAGATGATACAATTTAAAAAAAAAAAAGAGCTCTGAAAACAATGGAAAGCCAAGTAGCTCAAGCTCATTGGCATCTGAACTATTTTGCCTGACCTAACACCTTTCAATACCACTGATCTCTTAGAAACAGTAAATCAGACAGATTACTCAATAGAAATATCTATTAGACATTGACATTTTGATTTCTCTATTTCCACCTAAATCCTCTGCTATCTTTGCTATGCCTAAAGACCTTGAGGCCATTCACTGTGGATTTCATTTGTCTCGCATCATTTCCACACTGTAAATAAACAGACTATGAGATTGGGGATCTGAGACTATCTGGAACATATACATGTTTGTTAAATTCTTCTCTCTTTTGGAGTCTAGGTTCCCACATAAATCTTAACTAGTCTTTATACTAAATTAAGCCTTGTGAATCTGTGCTCTTTGGTGTAGACAAGTCAAATTCAAGAAGTCACCTTTTAACTTCTCCTCTTTTCTAGCCTGTACTCCCCAGAGAACAAGAAGAAAGTCAGGACTAAGAAGGACTGCAGGGCCGGCTGTGGTGGCTCACGCCTGTAATCCCAGCACTCGGGAGGCAGAGGCAGGAGGATTGCTGAGTTCAAGGCTTGCCTGGGCTACATAATGAGCTCAGGGCCAGCCTCTAACTACAAATGAGACCCTGTCTCAAAAAAAAAAAGAAGGACTGCAGATCAGGATTAACTTTCACTCAACTTTCTGATGTGGGCTGTCAACTCTAACAGGGAGTCAACTTCAATAATAAAGGACCAGCAGATCAGTTTACCTTGATTCTGGATGTGTCTGGGTGACTGATTTAATGAAGAGGGACACCCTGGGTGTGGGCTTGTAGCTGGGATGGGATGTGACAGGAAAAAAGGAAAGAAATGTCACTTTTGCTTTTCCGGAGGAGCTCCAGCCTCCGCCATTGCCTTTGAAAGTCAATCTTCACATTCCCAGCACAGACTTTTCAGCTCTTTGGCTTTGGAACACAAGACTCATAAGGAACTTTGCAGTTGGCTCAGCCCTTTAATTTTTGACTGGTACAGGAGGTTGCAATATTGGTTAGGCTATAGAGTTAATCCCACATTAGCTTGTTTTAAGAAAGAAGTCCAACCGAGGCCTATAAGCTGAGGTCAGAGTAACTTGCACCCAAATTCCATTCCCACAACTAAAACCTTAACTAGAAGGACAGTGTTCTAATTACAACCAAGTATTTTGTCTCTTCTGTTCCAAAGCCAAGAATTTTTGTCTTGTCCTTTCCGAATCTTGCTTAATTTCCATAGATACTGCCCAATTATGTGTCCCTACACGTAGTTCTGCTTTTGCATATAGCTCACCTTTACCGCAGTTGGACTGGCCAGCACCATTGCTGGTTGCAGCAGCACTGGTTATCCTAGAATCCCACTTTCTGTCTCTCTTATTTCTGTCTTTTAGTTTGATTTCTCAGGCCTGTGTCATACACTGAACAGGAGACTGAGGCCTACTGTGGAGGTTTCCAGTAATATTTCAGGAATTCCCAATAGACTGGATCCTCTGCTCTCTAGCACACAAATGGCCATTTTGCATTCTTTTACCCTGAAACTGTAGATGACCACTGTAAGCCTACCCTGTAAAGCCTTTATATGTCATATTATATTGATTATATTCAATCTGTTCCTCTAGTGAACTTTAACTGATATATGAGCAAAGGCTATCTTTGACATCCTACCCCAAATTCCATGTTCCAACGTTATTTATTGCCCTCTTCTGCCCATAACTCACACACACACACACACAGACAAATACACACACACAGAATCTTTCTCCCTAATTTGTTATTTTCATATTGGGTTGATTTCAACCAGATTTTATTATAGACAGCTAAATTAGTTAAAAATATAGATAAGTCAGATAGGGTTGGGTCCTCAAATAAGTCAGTATAGATGTCACCTGTGGCTGGAGGTACGTTCATTGATGGCCAGGGTTCAAGACAAAGAAAACTGACTACACTACATATCTCCCCTAAGGATGAACAGCAGTAATTGATATTGCAAGCAGACATCAATCACCTGGGTGGGAGAACCAAACCTCTTTACTCCATTCCTTCCCAGAAAATCCTTATTCATTCCATGTATGCTTGTTATGTGACTTGCTTCCCCATTTGATTCCCATTTAATCAATATTAAGTGAATATACTTATAAACTTTTTAGTTGACCATAATTTTGTCCCACTTCATACCCACCTTGTGACTTTCCACTGGATCAATATTACCTAAGTGACTATAACCGGGACCTTATTAGTTGACTATAGCTTTGTCCCACTTTATGCTCATTTCACCTCATGGTTCTGGTCTATAAAATTCCCTTGAGAAGCAGGGGCTGTAGGTAACCCATTTTCCAGGTCTCTTTCTGTCACTGTTAGACAGAAGCGATCTTTCTCTCAATAAATTCTTCTCACTCTTAACCTCTATTGCTCCTAGAATTCATTCTTTGATTTTAGAAAATACTCACTCAGCAGTTTGGACATTCAACAGGTTGGGAATTATAACTTAGAGGTCTATATATCCCCCCTATATCATATGCCCCTTATCATTAGTATAAAAGCTCTTTTATTTACCACTGAACACTCAAGGCCAAGAACAGTCTCTATTTTGTTGAAGATATTTACATTCACTTCCTGTGGCTACCATAACAAATTACCATACACTTGGTAGTGTGCAATAATAGAAATGTACCCCCTCACAGTTCTGGAGACCAAAGGACTGAAATCAAACAGGACAGGTCACACTATTAAAAAGTTCTAGGAGGAAATATCCCCCTTCTTGTGCTTTCTGGCACTGCCCAGCATTCCTCAGATTCCCTGGATTTACGGCTGTATCACTTTTTCTAGTCTCTTTTTCTATCTTTACATCCCCTTCTAATAAGTAGGTCTGCCATCTGTCTCTTCTGATTCTAGTCACTAAATTCAGGACTCACCTGGATAATCCAGGATGATCTCAAGATCTAACTTAATCACATTTGCAAAGACCTTCTTTCCGAGGGTCTTTCCAGAGGGAAAGACAGGGATACTTTTGGGTGTCACCACTGAACTAAGTACAGCAGATACTTATTGAGTGAATGGATTTTTCTCTCAAAAGTAACCTTCATCTTTGATTACCCTCTTCTCCTTTGTATGCGACTATCTCCATATATACACAGAATAGCTACTGTTGGAAAATCACAACTAGTAGTGCTCACAACTCCATTATGAGAAATAGCATTTAATTTTGCACATGTGAGATGAAAACAAAATATTGATTTGGCTAAATTACCCATATAATATGAAAATAAGACTGGTAAAATACTAAGAACAAAATGCCACATGACTCTAAACAATCACCTTTTATTTTGCTCATTAAATTATACTTTTAGTTTCTCTAGAAACCATATTATTTCACTAACTATTATGGACTACTGTCAAGTGGGAAACTTGCCCAAAATAGTGAGGCTAAAACAAGTGAGTACTTCTAAGATTTTTTTCAACCTTTCTCCCTTTTCCCCCATACAGTGTCTGAACTCATCTTTCATTCCTATTGCACAGTTAAGGATGATAATCAAATGAGTTCACTGATTCTCTGGACATCCTTCTGTTCTTAATGTAATTAATATAATTTATGATTGACTTCAGAATCATTTACTATCTAAGTAATTTTTTGGCTCACCCGCTACCTCCCTTACTCTACATGCTGTCTTAATTATTTTCTCATCACTGACACATACCTGACACCCACAACTCTAAGGAATTTGGCTCACAGTTTGTAGGTGTTTCTGTCCATAGTCAAGGGGCTCCAAGGCAGGGAGGTGTCATGGCAGAGGAGAAGAAGCTCATGGCATAACAGGAAGTGGAGCAATCCAGGGCAGAGGGAGGTAGATTTACCCTTCCAGGGCAGGACCCCACTGACCCACCACCTCTGAACAAGCTTTACCTCCATAAACTTAGCCATAAATTTATCAGCAGACTAAATCTACTCTGTGATTCAATCACCTCCCCATTCCCCCTTATGACCACACAAGGCTTTGGTAGGACATCTAGATACAATATAAGCCATAACACTTATCTTGTGAGCTTTAAAAAATTATACTTAAATAATCTTTCTAAATGTAAAATATTAATGTTGATTCATTCACTGATAGATATCTTTATTAGGAAAAGTTCAGGGCTAGCTCAAGTGGTACCATGCACACCTTGCAAGCACAAGGGCCTGAATTCATCCCCTGGTACTGCAAAAAAGAAACAGAAGAAAATCAGGGCTGAGGAGGTAGCTCAGTGGTAGAGCACTTGCCTAATGACAATGTGCAAAACCCTGGGTTGAAACCCATTGCATGTGGAGGGCCTCAAATATTAGACAAAGAAATATAACTCATCTTTCCATCTCCAGCTGTAGATTTGTTAAACCCTACTTCTAAATGTCTAGACTACCCTGTATTGTCCATTTTTATTCATGTCAGCTCTCCTCTACTTTAATCATCAGGCTGATTAGATTTAAAAAGATGAAGAAGATGATGAAATTTTTGAAGAGAGGATTTGTTTTCTCTGAAGGAAGCATACAGAGTAGGTTTCTGTTTTGTACAGCTGAAAGAATAAGATCAAGAAGAGGAAGGCTCTTGGTACTCCCGTGTGTGTGTGTGTGTGTGTGTGTGTGTGTGTGTGTCTCACATACACACACAAAGAAAAAGAAAAAAGGAAGGGAAACAAATATTGTAGAATATAAACTGTGAGAATGTGAAGAAAATGGGTCTTTAGGAGGAGAAAATCAGGTCACTAGGCAGATGATGAAGAGCATGGATAAACACAAATGATGTGAAAGGGTATGAGGCAGAAAGGCAGAGCCCAGTAAAACTGGTTGGGGGAGTCAGTGTGAACAGATTCCAAGATACAGGGCTCAGATAATTTCCACAGCCCCATACATGGACTTTTCGTGAGTTCCCTTGAATTATGGACAGAATATAAGAACATTAGTACCATGAAGAGCTTTCTATAGTAGTTGTTCCTCACAGTGGCCCACCCTGTGTCTTCCAGAGTATACTTTTAAGAGTGGTACTTTGGTTCATGAACTTAATTCTTTCCACAATTCTGGTTGCAAATTGAATTTGATAAGAACTAAACCAAATTCAATGATTAGGTTCAAAGTTGACCTCATGAGGAAATTTGATTCACTTCTTATCAAATTTGGTTTGCAACTGGAATCATGGAAAGAATTAAGTTCATGAGTGGAGATAGCACTGTATCTTGCTTTTAAATTGTTCCTCTTTTGTTCAGCTCAAGTTCACTCTGCAGAGCCAGTTTCTCCCTTATCATCTTCATTCACTTTTTCAAATAAACTTGGAGCACTGTATTTTGTTTTGTTTTGTTTTTTTGTGTTGGGGGGGGATTGTTTGTCTTAATCAATTCTTCGTTCAAGACAAATATCCCAAAACTCAATATCACTTACTTGGCAAGCCATTTCTAGAAGGAACTACCCAATAACCCATACACTCAGTGACCATTCAGCCCATAAGAAAAGAGCTGGCCAATGACTGCAGGAAATATGAAGCCCACTGAGCTCCTTGGAAATCCACCATACACCTCAGGGCTTCATGAAAACGCACACTAGCTGGTTTTGTTCTTGCACTCTAAATTCTTCTGACAGAAATGATCCAGAATTTTAAAAAAATAATAATATTTAAAGACAGTGGCTGCCTATTGCCCCAGCTACTCAGGAGGTTGAGGCAGGAGGCCTGCTTGCACACAAGAGTACAAGGCAGGCATGGGCAACACATAAGACTGTCTGAGGGGAAAAGGGAGAAGGGATAGAGGACAAATATAACAAAAAGTCTTTGGGGGCTCTAAAAAGCAGACAGAGCTGGTGGGTGGGACATCCATGAAAAAGTCCCTTTGGGTGAGAACTTGCCCTTTGTGGCTCCTTCTCACAGCAGCTAATATCTTGTTGGTGTAGACACTGTATTGCTTATGACCGACACTGACCATTCCCATGAGTTCAAGTATCTTTGGTAGAGACTTGCCTAAGTTAACTAAGATAGTCATCTAAAAAGAAAAGATATGTGTTCCACTTCTCAGATTCAAAACCAGGTATGGTGGCCCACACTAGTAATCCCAGAACTCTAGGAAGATCATAAATTTGTACCCATACTGGGCAATTTAAAAGGCCAGGGGTGTAGCAGCTCACCAAGAAGGCCCTGGGTTTAATCCTCAGTGCAAAAAAAAAAAAAAAAGTTTTACTTATAAAATCCTATTTTATTAAGTTCGGTGTACCTTCCAAACCAGCAACAAAATCAATCTTCTCTCAATGTCTGCCCTTAGATTTCTCCCTCTGCTTCTTCGCATAATTTGGAGGATAGGAACAGGAGTCTTAATGTAGAACAGCAGAGAAACAGGCTGCTGACCAAATACCTCCTTGGTAGAGTGCTGTGGCACACATCAGTGCAAGCCTGGCAAACACTTGATGAGAAAGTGTTAATGTGGTTAGAATGAATGGCATCAGCACAGGACAGTTCCATATGCCCTGCCTGGTGCCCTCTAGCCACCTCTATTAAGAGAATACATAGAATAATTGAGAGTCAAGCGTCAA